>LPNX010816360.1:240904-262519 GCA_001517045.1 Pseudotsuga menziesii | reverse complement strand
TATTATATTATTGCCGCTCCCAACCTGACGTATCCAGTAAATTTGGGCGAAGCTTCTAGACGTATCGGATACTCGTGTCCGCGTACCCGACGTACCCGCATACCGGAAACTTGTGCAACATAGAAGATGACTTTACGAAATCAGTTGAAGAATATAAATATAGAGAATACAGAGACCATATAGTCATACTTCACAAGGGTCTCTCAAATCAAAGAACAACTTGAAGTTGTGGAAGAAGAAGTAGAGAATGGAGAAATTGTGATGACCGCCTTGAATGGTCTCCCTAGGTCATGGGACTCCTTCATTCAAGGGATTTGTGCTAGAAGAAAGTTAATCACAGTGGGAGGAATACTCACAAGAAGAAGCTCAAATTGTGGCTCGAGAAGAAAATATGGGAAATGAAGATCAAGCTCTCACAACACACACCAAGAAAATCAGAAAGGAGCACTATCATCTCAAGAAAGGTAAGCATCCACACCAGAATCAGAAAGATGCTATACATGTGATGAGAGAGGACACTTTTCCAGAGATTGTCTTAGAAACAAAGGTGGCTTTCAGATTAAGAAGTACAACAAAAGAATACATCATGCTCACACTGCAAAGGATGATGAACCTCCCAGGAAGAGAGACAAAGAAGAAAGTGAATATTCTTCAAGCAATGAAGAGTATGTTTTGATTTCTTCCCTCACAGGAACTGTTACACATGGAAACAATGATTGGCTCATAGATAGTGGGGCTTCCAAGCATATGATGGGATTTAAAGAATCCTTTGTGAACCTATCCAAACATGAGTCACCCCACAAAGTGAAACTTAGGGATGACTACCAGTATCCTATCAAAGGAAGTGGTGAAGCTTCTTATAAGCTAGACTCTGGAAAGTCTATGAAGATGAAAGATGTATTATTTGTACCAGGACTAGAGAAGAATATTCTCTCCATATCTATATTGGATGCCAAAGGTATGAGGGTTGCATTTGTAAATGGACAAGTCCTTATGTGGCCAAAGGGAAAGACTATAGATGATGCAGTAGTGATTGGAGAGCAAGAGGGAGGCTTATACAAATTAAAGGGCTAACCAGAACAAGCTTTGGTCCATGACTCAGTAGAGCCAAGTGAACTTTGGCATAGAAGGCTTGCACATGTGCACTATAAGGAACTACCACTTACAAGCAAAGTTGTTGAAGGTCTTCCATAAATACAGGCAAATCATGAAGGCGTTTGCAAAGGATGTGCAAAGGGAAACAACACAAAGAAGACGTTTCCAAGTAGCAAGAGCAAGGCAAAAGGAATCTTGGAAATTATCCACTCTGATGTATGCGGTCCGATGTCATCCAGTTCATTGATTGGGTATGTATTATGTTTCTTTGATTGATTATTTTTCTGGAAATACATGGATATATTTCTTGAAAATCAAAGATGAAGTATTCAGTACGTTCAAGGAATTCAAAGCCTTGATCAAGAACCACACAGAGAAGAAAATAAATACCTTTCGATCAGACAATGGTGGAGAAGTCACATCAAATGAATTCAAGGAATTATGTAGAGATTTAGGGATTAAGAGGGAGTTGACCACTCAATATAATCCACAACAAAATGGATTTGCAGAAAGGAAGAATAGAACGGTTATGGAAGTAGCAAATGCAATATTCCTATGCATCTATGGGCAGAAGCTGCTAGGACAGCTGTGTATGTACAGAATCGTACTTCACATAGAGTACTTGAGAACAAGACACCAGAATAAGTCTTCTCTGGAAATAAACTAGAAGTCAGCCATATCTGAATATTTGGTTGCCCAATGTACATACACATTCCGAAAGAAAAGAGGACGAAGTTAGATCCTTCAAGAAAGAAGGGTATATTTGTGGGATATAGTGAAAGCTCAAAGGATTAAAGAATATATCTCCCAGGATTCAAGAAGATCGACATTAGCAGGGATGTGACATTTGACGAAGACTCATCTTACAACAAATCTAGAAAGAGACCTGTTGAAGACCTTGAATAAATAGAAGTACCCAAGATCTGAGATACAACAATGAATGAAGAAACCCCAGAAGAATATCGAGAAATGGAAAAACCTCGGGAACCTATAGATCCACCCCATGAGAAGAATTATTACAAGAGGAAACAAACATGGGTATGTGAGGCTATCCAAGGTGCAGAGAGATATGGTGCTCCAGAAGAAATGCACAGAGAAAGGAAGAGAACTAGGACCACTCCAACTATGTAGCCCTACTATGTGACATCATTGATAAAGAACCTTCCAACTATGAAGAAGCGACAGAAAAGAAAGAATGGAAGGATGTGATGATCTAGGAGTACCAATCGATCATGAGGAATGATGTCTAGGATGTGGTCCCGAGACCAAAAGGGAAGTTTGTTGTGACTTTCAAGTGGATCCACAAGATCAAGCATGTTGCATATGGCACCATACAGAATTATAAAGCGATATTTGTGGCATGTGGATTCTCCCAGAAGGAAGGGATAGATTATGAAGAAAACTTTGCACCTGTATCCAGATACACTTCCATCATATCAGTATTTTCTCTGGCTAAAGTGATGAAATGGAAGATACACCAGATGGATGTCAATACCACGTTCTTGAATAGTGTAGTAGAAGAGGAAGTGTATGTGGAGCAGCCACTCGGATTTGAGACACATGATAGGGAGACTCATGTGTGCAAATTGAAGAAGGCCTTGTATGGCTTGAAACAGGCACCCAGGACATGGTACTATAGGATTGACAACTTCTTGACTAGTTTGGGCTTTACCAAGAGTAAAGTGGATTCCAAACTTTACTACAAGGTTGAGGAAGGGAATCCACTGATACTCCTACTGTATGTAGATGACCTGTTTGTGACAGGTGAGGATGGGTTGATTGCTGACACGAAGAGGAAGCTTGCTGTTGAGTTTGAGATGAAGGACTTGGGGATGATACACTACTTTCTAGGCATGGAGGTGTGGTAGAGTGTGGATGGAATCTCCCTTGGACAAGGGAAGTATGAAGTGGAGATCCTGAAAAGGTTCGGGATGTTGGACTACAAGGCCATGGCCACACCTATGGAATCAAACCTGAATCTATTGAGTGATGCTTCATCAGAGTCGGTTGATGCCACGATATGTCATCATATGATTGGGTCCTTGATGTACCTAATGAATACGAGACCAGATATCTACTTTGTTGTGAACACATTGAGCCGGTTCTTGATGGATCCGAGACATGTTCACCTAATTGCTGCAAAGCATATTCTGAGGTACCTAAAGGGTATAGTTGATTATGGGCTCAAGTATGAGGCAAATCAGAAGATTATCCTAGAGGGTTATGTGGATTCGTATTGGGCAGGAATTTCCATTAATAAGAAGATCACTTCGGGGTGCCACTTCAATATGGGATCAGGTGTGATCTCTTGGTTTAGCATGAAGCAGTCTTGCGTGGCACTAAGTACAGCCGAAGCAGAGTATGTCACAACTTACTCGACTAGTTGTGAGGTAGTGTGGCTAAGGAATATACTGTCTGATTTGTTTGATCTCTAGTTGGATTCTATTTGTATATATTGAGACAACCAGAGTTGTGTGAAGTTGTCGAAGAACTCGATGTTCCATGACAAGTCGAAGCATATCGAGATAAAGTATCACTTTATCGAGGATGTGGTGCAGAGAGGAGCAGTGAAGCTACAGTATGTTGCAACAGATGAGCAAATAGCTGATGTATTGACCAAGCCATTAGCTAGAGTGAAGTTCGAGTAATTCAGAGAGAAGCTTGGTTTTTTTCAGATCGAGGTTCCCTTCAAGGGGAAGTGATGAGTCCGAAATATGCAAATACACATGAGCCTTCCTGACATGGCAACAATTTGGGCCTCCCATGGCCGTGATGTAAGTGTTGGATCCTTTCCCAGATGGTAGTAGGTGTGTCCTACCATGCCGGTGGATGTAAGTGTTGGAACCTTTCCCAAATGGTAGTAGGTGTGTTCTACCATGCCGATGGATGTAAGTGCTGGAAGCCTTTTCCCGGATGGTAGTAGGTTTGTCCTACCATACCGGTGAATGTGAGTGATGTGTTATGTGTATCTGGTTTGTGCTTCATGTGACAATGAGATGATCTGTAGATGATGAGGTAATAGTAGGGTACACATGTATTGCAAGGCATGTAATCAGTCCTAAGATGCTCCTTCAGGTTTCGGATTGGCCTATAATCAGTCCTGGGAGATCTTGCATCTTTTGCAAGAGGCATATAATAATTCCTAGGATTTACCTACTTGATGGCTTGCTCACAGAGATGATGAATACCTACATGGAGGCTAGGCCTACATCCAGCATGAAAAATGGTTGGCTCTGTAGAACTTCTTATGACGAGTATATTTGAGAGATAGCACCATTTGTTCAAGATAGCAGTAGTAGTCATGATGATGATGATCCAATGATGATGATCATCCAGCTTTGATGATGATCCAGTGATGAAGACTTGTGTTGATGAACTGTGTCAAGAGAATACCTTCCTATTTAAGAGGGAGTGTTGATGTATTTGTAACTTCGGAATGTATTCACTTGTATATTTATTATTGTATTTCATTGTACCCCGACCAAGATGTTTGTTCCTCCAATCGGGAGAGTCGTTAATGTAATTAAGTCATGTAAAGTCATTGAGGTTAACCCTCTAAGGTAAGTTGGGGCATTAGACCCCACAGTTGAGTTACATTAGGGTTATTAGACTCTCCTAGAGAAGTCATCCCTGTAGGATAATTGTCAAGTGGAAATAAAGTATAAATAGAGAGTGAGACTCTCTATTTGATACACACACTCACTCAACAATAGCGCATGAGTGAGAGAGGAGTAGTTCGCACAAGTGAGAGAGAGAACAGCTGTCGGATATCATCTTTGTACTTTTGGGTTTTATTTTTGTTATTGGTGCTCATTCTATCTTTGAGGAAGTTGTGAGGTTTTCTCCTTTATGGTTTCCTCGAGGAAAAATCTTTGTGTCTCTTGTCTCTTGTGATTATTGTTGTGCATGTTATTCTCTCAGATAAGATCTTAGATCATATTGATTAAACGATAAAATTCTAACATTAAAACGCATGTTTTCCTTATTATTAAAAATAAGGTTTATCTACATGGATGCCACATGTCACCCCTACACTAATCCTTCTTTTTAGCTTAATAAATCTCATACAAAATCTTAAATATGCACCTAATTATTTCTCTATTTTATTAATATTTGATTATTATGCACCTTTATTCATGCACCTATGGTTATAACTAATTTAACTTGATGGGGCATTAGAGGCTGAGGTAATATGCTTTATGGAACTAAGTCTTGTAATTTGGACTTGTATGAGCATTATATTTTGGTAAGCATAATAGAGTTAGGTTTCCCGCACGCTCAGGTAAAAGTTCCTAATTTTAACAAGTTATTCATTCTGATATATTTGGACTAATCCCCACTTAGTCTATTAATGGTGCTAGGTATTTTATAACCTTTATACATGATCATTGTATAAGAGCATGGGTTTATTTTCTGAAAAATTATTTGGAAACCTTCAAGAAATATAAAGAGTTAAAGGCATGAGTAGATAAAACCTTGGTCAAGTTTGTATTATGCCTTGGGTCACATAATGGAGGAGAGTATTGCTCCAATGAGATTGATAAATCTTGTATGAAAAAAAAATAAGTTCTAGAAGGCTACTCCATATACTCCACAGAAAAATGGTGTGGTTGAGCAGATGAAATGTACAATCATGGAATGTGGAAGAAGCATGCTTGACACATCTAGGTTGGACAATGGATTATGGGAGGAGACTATTAATACTACTTCTTGTCTTATTAACATGTCACCCACAAGTATGTTGGATGGACAAATTCTAGAGGAGGTTTGGTGTAGTAATCCAGTTGATTACTCACATTTGCATACCTTTGGCTATGATGCATTTTCCCATGTACCTAAAGAAAAAACGTTCAAAATTCTCCCAAAATGAAGGAAACGTGTTTTTCTCTACTATAGTAATACAATAAAGGGGTATAGACTATGGGATCCTACTAACCATAAGGTAATTGTTACCCAGAATGTTATTTTTCATGAAAATCTAAGCAAAGGAAGGATGTACAAAAAACAACTAAGATTGTACCTATTGAAGTAGAAATGATCAAATATGAAAATAAAAATGAAGCTTCTAAACAACGAAAGAGCAACAAGTTCAACAACCATGACTCATAAAATCTACACATATCAAAATACATATAAAGAAGTATTCTCCTGATTTCCAATCCTCTTTTAAGTTTTTTTATTGATAACAATGAACCCATTTCATTTAAGGAATCTAGAGAATCTAAGAATGTATATAAATTGAGGAAATCCATGGATAAAGAAATTAAAGAACTACACAAGAATGAATCATGGGAACTTATGGATCTACCACTTGAAAGAAAGGTTGTCGGTAGCAAGTGGGTGTACATAATAAATAAGAACATTGACGGGTTGTTGGAACAATATAATGCTCACTTATTGGAAAAAGGTTAGTTTTAGAAGTCAAGTATGGAGTTTGTTGAAATCTTCTATCTAGTTATGAAATTTTCTATTATAAGAGTTTTACTTGTATTTGTAACAACACGAGATCAGAGTTGGAGAAACTTGATGTGAAAATGGCTTTCCTGCATGGTGACCTCAAAGAATAGATTTATATGGATTAGACTGTGGGATATAAAGAAAGACACAAAGATGATTTGAGCTTTGGACTCAAGAAATATTTGTATGGATTGAAATAGGTTCCAAGGATATGGTACATAAAATTTGACACCTTTATGAAGAGTTAAGGTTTCAATAGGAGTAAAGTTTACCATAGTGCATAATATAAGAGGTTTGATGATGGAATTTTTATTATCTTGTTGTTTTATGTTGATTGCATGCCCCAACATGAAAAAAATCATTAACTGTAAGGCTTAATTGGCTAGCAAATCTGAAATCAAGGGATTGGGAGCAACAAACCAAATTATATGGATGAATATACACATGGATAGAACAAGTAAGGAGATATAGAAAAAGATTATATAGTTCTTCAATATGCAGAATTCAAAACCAATTAACACCCCACTTCTTGCTCACTTTAAATTGTCTTTGGAACAATGTCCTAGAACGAAAGTAGAGAAGGCAAGCATGTCGCATGCATTGTACTCATTAGTAGTAGGAATTCTCAAGTTCACCGTAGTGACCACCAAACTATATATTCCCAAGAAGTGGGTGTTGTTAGTTGGTTCATGATGAGTCTTGGTAAGGAGAATTGGATTGCAATGAAGTGGCTATTTAGATACTTAACGAGTACTTTAGATTTTTTATTTGCTACAGGTTGATATATTTGCAAATTATAGGGTTTGTGGATTTTGATTTTGATGGAGACAAAGATGGATGAAAGTATACTATAGGACATACTTTCACTCTTGTTGATGGAGCTATAAGTTGGGCATCTAGTTGCAGTCAATGGTGGCTTTATCAACCACTGAAGGAGAATATGTGGAAGAAATTGAGGCCAATAAGAAGGTAACTTGGCGAGAGTGTGTTGTTATCCTTAACCCAAAAATTGAATCATAACAATGATATATAACCTTTATACTTTGTAAATAACCAAAACACATTTACTCAAGAATAAACATAAGAACGTGGAAAGAACCCTTAAGGTAGGCTAACACCATTAACTATTGCTTATGGAAAGAATCACTCCATAAGTTACGATTGTTGCAACTATTACATCCAATATACTTCATAAGAAATCTCATTCCATTGTTTCTACTTATTTGTATAGTTTATGTCCATCCTTGTAGGTAATTTCTAGAGAAGGAACTTTCTAGTGGGTGGAACCTTCTAGATACTTCTTAACGAAGGAACTTTCTAGTAGGAAGAACCTTTTAGTAAGCCAAATTTAAATTATTATTTTTCACACTACATGGCCTTATTCAATAGAGATGGCCTCAATACATAGCATTATCCTCTTGGGTACCTCCTTGGGTTACCCATGTTAGCCTCCCTGGGTACATTACAAAGCAATTTATCACTAACTTAAAGAGGAGGTGCCCAATATTAGCCTTCTTAGGTACATTACAAAACAATTGTTGGATACATTCAAGATAATATAGGGGGGTATTACTATTCTTTGTGACAGTTAAAGTGTTATTCCCTTATTGAAGAATCTAAAATTAAATGGTTGCATGAAACAAATTGGTATTAAGTACCATTTTATAAGAATAGTGGTGGAAAAAGGTAGGATCTTGTTAGAGAAAATTATTATTGATGTGAATTCTGCAGGTATGCTTACAAAGTCAGTCATGACATAGAAATTTGAATGGTGTAAAAATTCTTTGGGCTTACTAAAAACATGATGAAGGTAGCATTGGGAAATCAACACTCAAATGAAAGAAAAAACCTTAAGCAAGGGACATCCTGTATATCGACTTCAACTGGGAGAATGTTAAGAGGTGAAGTCAATATCTAGATCTTCAATATTATCCTATAGAGTGGTGCATGGTTATTTACACACATTGTTTCAATGCACTTTGGGGGTCGATTATCCCTCTCCACCTTAGGGTTCATGGGAAGAGCCCCAAGGTGAATTTTTTTTAAACCTTTCAATGTACTAGAATTCCTTTTAGAACCCTCTTATGTATTTCATAAAAGGGAAATGACCCTTGACATTTTTGCAGAGGAAAAATTGTAAGAAGTTTTGCTGTTGTAATCATAAAATTTGAGGTTGATATGGCCTCGTGGTTTTACATGTTTATAGTTTCCACATAAATCTCATGTTCTATTGTTATTGTTTTTTTCTTATGGTTTTGATATTATGCTAATAAAAGTTTGTTTGGAATATGTACTCTTTGTGGCAAATAAATGCATGCTACATTTTTACTTGATTTAAATCATTATTTGATAAAAAAATCCCAACAAATTAAATATAAGCTCTAATGCTTAATTTATTGGGAAAAATGAGGTGATTTTACAACCTAGGTAGAGGAAATATGTAACATGTATCACACTACTAAAATAAAATGGAAAACATTTGACATCCCACATCAAATGCTATGAAGAAATAAATAAACAATATCAAGAAAAATAATGATAATAGTAATAAAAGAAAGTAGCATAGATCCATCTTAACTCTTTTTTTTTGGTATTCCTCTTAGTTCTTAATACATTTATGATTGATAGGATTGGGGAGTAAATGCTTATTCACGTTTAATGTGTGCTCAAATAAAGATTAATATTGATGACACTAATTGGCTTCATAAGTAGCTAAATCGACATTCAAATTGTAATTCTCTTTAGACTGACTTGAGTGTGAAATATAAGTATCCTTAGAATATATTTTCTAGTGAATACATTACAACAATTTTATCTACTCACATCTTTGAAGGGGAAGTTGTGTGTTGGTAAAACCACTCCTCTTGTAGAATATAGGAGGAGAGATAAGGGGTGATTATATTAAAGTAATATAAACTATTTTAAGATGCTAAACATGCACTACAACAATTCTGACTTTTAGGGGNCAAAAAAAAAAAGTCACTTTAAGGGCGGTTATAAAACCCCCCCGTAGGTATGTACGAGGGCGGTTCAAAACACCCCTTAAAAGACTTTATTACAAAATTTTTGGGGCGCTTTTAAACCCCCCTCGTAGGTACCTACGGAGGCTATTTGAAACACCCCTAAAACTCTTTACAAACCTTTGGGGGCGGTTATGAACCCCCCTCATATAAACTTACAGGGGGGTTTTGAACCCCCCTCATTGTAACATATAAAGGCAGTTTTGAACCCCCCTCATAGTGACATATGAAATCAAATTAGAACCCCCCTTGTAGCCATAATAAATCATAATAAAATATATTTTATTTAAAACATCAATATTGCAATATCATTAGGGCATGAAGGAATCGAACCTTCAACCTCCTGCTTGTAAAGAAGGCGCTCTACCATTGAGTTAGAAACCTTTAAGAAATGAGCTAGAACCAGTTACAGACGGCTATTTTCAAATTCCCACCAACTGTTACACTTGGGCCAACAAATTAATCCAAAGGCATGGGGATGTTCTTTGGTGATCTGTATATCCAGCCAGGGTCTCACATCTCTATTCTGGTGTTCACAAGTGCAAAAGACAAGGCTGCAAATTTAAAGAAAAATAAAGTATGACTGTGTAAAAAATATGAATGCATAGACAATCAATCCAAGATTGACTAAGTGATGAAAAATTGACCTAAAGCAGTTGCCTTGTGAAAATTTCCACCATAATTCATAGGTAAAATTAAATGTCGGCTCTGACCTTCCATGTCATAGCTTGTTGAAGTACCTATCTAACCATGGTTTCATTTCTCATAAAAAGTGCCTAAAGAAAAAGATATGGGTCTACCAAAACAAGTTTTTTGGGGAAAATTAGTCAAAATTTCTTTGGGAAAATTTCCTTAGTCAATATTTTTGTGCACTTTTTTTTTTTGCACTCGTTTTTACTAACCCATTTCTTACTATTTTTCTGCATTCTTCATATACTCGTTTTCTTTATTTATTTTTTTAGCCTTTGATTTGATGTCACTAAAATGATTTTAGGATGAGCATAAGCCTATAACATCTCACTCAGATCCTCACAAAAACCAGGATCTCCTCTTCTTTAGAAGAGGAGATCTTGATAGCAGTCAAAAATATCATTACTCCTCTTGAAGCAAACAAGGAAGAATCGACATTTGAAGAATTATGCACATCAGATGAAGAACACCTGTTCGAACTGGAGATTGAAGAGGATGAAGAAGGGATCTTGGGTGAATATCAAGCAATCGAAAGCTGCATCAACCAATGGTTCCAAGTAAGTACTAGGTTAGATAGATTCTGTTTTCGCTTTTATTTCATTAATTCATATTTTCAACATTTAATTTTTTATATTATTGTATATTTTAGGTTTAGTTTTTCAAAATTAAAAGATAATTTTGGTTTACTTATTTTAGATGTATGGTTCCACTGGAAATTTCACTACACCTAAATGATTGTAAATTTCAATTAAAATAGAGTAGGTGGGTTTTAGTTTTTAGTTTTCAATCAAAAATTAGCTTTGTTTTAATTTACCCTAATGTTTCTATTTGTTAAAAAAAATTAATAGTCTTAAATTACTATTTTTATTTTTATTAGGAATTAAAAAATAGTTTTAATCTTTTAAATCTGAAAAATTTATGAAATTTTTAATTTCTTTTTTATTTTCATTTTTCATTTAATAATTTTAGACATGCTAAAACTAAAAAGATAGGAATTAAATTTTATTTTTTTTAAATAAAATAATAAACAAATAAATAATCAAAATCTATATAGTTTTTGTTTTGATTTTAATATGTTCCTTTATTTGTTTTAGTTTTTAAAGAATAAATAAATAAATCTAAATAAAATAAAAGTCCTACTAAATCTAGTTTGTATCTAGGAAATATATATATATATATATATATATCTTTTTAATTAAATTTTTTTATTTAAAAAAAAATCATTTCTTTTGTTTTGATATCCAAAATTTTAATTTTTGTAAAAGTATTAAGTTTTCTAAAAATTGGAATAAATTTAATCTGTTTATATTGATAAAATTTTCTAGTTTCTTTTTAGGAAACAAACTAAGTTAGTTAAGTTTATATTGAAGGAATTGTTTTGTTTACATAAAAATAAAGAAATTATTAAAAAAAAAACTTAAACCCTAACTGTGTGTCTACTAATTTTTGATCAGCTACTTTAAAACCTGCAATCATAAACATTAAAATATTATAATATATATATATATATATAATTTTAAATAAAATAATACACATTCAAATAAGACTTTTTCAACATTATTATATATATATATTAAAACAATGTTATTTCTAAAATACTAATATTAACATCAGAAATAAATTTATACCTTAAAAAATTATAAAATAAATAAAATAGTCTGCCATATGAAACAACAAACAGACTGCCAAACAGTATGTCATGCGAAACCTGCAAACAGTCTGCAATGCGAAACCTACAAATTTGTTTGCCATTCTATGCATTCTCGCCCTTCCACACTTTAACCTGCAATAGAGGCAACCAAATAAACTCTCACAAACTAAAATCTCTTGATCCAGCACCGTTATCCTTCAGATCAGGGATGTATATCAATTCAATGAACGAGAGGCAAGTAGATGAAATTTCGGTGAGAAGTCAATTCCATTTTATTAATTATTAACACGGAGTTCCTCGACTTCAATAATTCACTCAATGAGACGAATGGACTGGCGAATTTCATGCCAGCAGTTACGGGGTTAGGTATCCTATCTTGATGATGAGTTTGACTCACACTCTCTATGGCGGCTTTGACTGCTACTGAAGATGCCATTTTAATGGAGAATAAGACACCTACCTCCGCTGATTCACCAAACTAACCCATGGAAGATGCGTGTGCAGCAGAGAAATAGGCTCTCCATAACTCATTGAAGTTTGGGC
This sequence comes from Pseudotsuga menziesii, assembly GCA_001517045.1. Lineage (NCBI taxonomy): Eukaryota > Viridiplantae > Streptophyta > Pinopsida > Pinales > Pinaceae > Pseudotsuga > Pseudotsuga menziesii. Next base: position 250,063 of record LPNX010816360.1, on the reverse strand, counting down.
ACATTGGTTGGCAGTAACATTCTTGCCATTCTCCACATGCAGCTAAGGATGGATGCGTCTGGTGTTATGTTGCCGCCTAACTGCTAAACGGAGCCTTCCCCCCTCTGTCTCTCTGCATGGTGGTGTCTTTTTGTTCTTCTTTCTCCTCGCTCTCAAGATTTTCAAAAGCCTGTGATTTGTGACTCCACATCGGCTTTTGAGTTAAAGCTTGGAGCAAGCGAGAAAGGAAAAAAAGATTTGTCCATATCTTTGTGCTTTTTAATAACCAAGGTTCATGTTGGATCTAGACATTCAGATTCCTCGGACCTATGATCCTTTTGCTGATTCAAATGCTGAAGATTTAGGCGCCGGATCTAAAGAGTATGTTCATGTGCGCATACAGCCGCGCAACGATAGAAAGAATCTGACAACTTTTCAAGGTTTAAGGAATTTAGTTACAACAAAATCCTGAAAGATCTGAAGAAAGAATTTTGTTGTAATGGGACAGTTTTGCAGGATCCTGAACTTGGGCAGGTGATTCAGCTACAGGGTGATCAGCGTGAAAATGTTTCAAATTTCCTTCTATAGGCTGGCATTGTGAAAAAGGACAATATTAAGATTCATGGGTTCTAGGTTCTAATTGGCATGTAGCTCCAAATTTACGCCTTTTCAATGTGTTGCAATGTGTTTCGTGTGGTCCTAGATTGTTATCCTCTTAAGCAGGAACTAAGATTAATGAGACATGATGGTAATCGTGCGGTATATTCTAGTACTTCCTTATAAAGTAACTGTGTATTGATATAAATATAACATTGATAGTTTGAAAACATATGAGAATCCTATTTGCCTATTTGTTTTGGTCTTTTTCCTCAGAAGAGGTGGCATGATCATGATGAAATTTCCCCACCAGCTTTTTGTAAGCCCTCTTTATATCCTTGGTCGTTGTGCCCCAGCTTAACCCTAGCACTTCAGAGAAACTCTACCATTCCGTGTGACCAAGCCCTGAAATCGCCTCTGTGGCACCAGAAGCCTACATTGCTCTCACACGAAAACGCCGCCGAAATCTAACATTTGTGCTCCTGAAATTCGATCCTTCATGCAGTATCTGAAATCCCGTATATCCAGCACTCGACGATTCTTTAAATGAGAAAACATTTGGGGAAAATATAAGAGAAGAAGCCATTGCCGATATACAATTTCTTTCTCTAAAATCTATCATAAAACAAAAGTACGAGTATTACTTTCTTGCAGATGACTAAAATTTTGAAAATAACGAATCAAAACAATGGCGAAAATGAAGGATGGGCGATTGACTTTAAATAGTCATTGAACATAGCAGATTTAGAGATGAAAACCTGCTAAACTTTGGGAAGAATGGAGAGGCCTTCCAACGAGGATATTTTTTCGAAACGAACAAAACACAAAAGATGCAGAGAGGAACGCAAAAAGTCAGTTGTCTCTACAATAATACGATTGTGATAATGCCATCGGTTACGTCTCGTAGCCTCTAGAGTTAGGGTTTGAAAACTCTAGATTATTTGCACTTAAAATTCGACGAGCTTTTTGGTTAAAATTGGGTGGAAATTATTCAAAACGTAGTTTTTAATGATTGAAATTGCATAATCTGGGAATCATGGACATGTCAAATGTAAGTTTTCTTCGTATCTATTTGTATTTTAATGTTTTGAACGTTTTCCTTAGATGGCTGGATGGAAATGTTGAACGTTTTTTCTTTGCCTATTTTTTTTTATTCTTATAAAAACACTAGATTAGAGAACAACTGGAACCTAACCCAACAGAGATTTTCCAAACGCTATTTTGTTCTTGTTGGCTGTCTTATAAGAAAACCAACAGTTGGAAGATTAAACGTTGGAAAGGGCGCAACTAACAGTGAATTTCCCTTGAGCCTGCTGCCATTATCATTAAATTTATATGCGATAGATATGATCATAGAAACTCTCCGGTGAAAGACCATAATGTATCTTATTATGATCGATATCTTTTGGTAAAAGAGATACGGCAAAAGATATGATATGATCCCAAAGATCTGATTTCTTCAAAACAGTATTTGTAGTTATATTAAACCATTTGGCAAATGACTGTTGCACCCATTTCTCCAACATGGTATTTGTTTGAAGGACTAGTGAGTCCTACTTTGCTTGAGTCCCTTATGCCCAATGGTATACAATATGTCCATAGTGAAGATATTTGGATTGACCGACGCTAGAGCCCTCGTATAGTAATCGGATAACTGCTAACGGCACGAATAAATAAGCATAAATAAGATATTTTATAATATATCATTATTCAATTTCACTTCTCTTAGTGGCTCAAGACGAATGTTTTAATGGATCATTTATGAAAACTTATGAAGGAACATGTTCAAATCTCTTTCAAAAAATTTTATTAAAAAACAGTTCTATATGATAATGGATAACATAAAAATACCTAAACGATAGAGCTACGTTCGTTAACAACGTTCTACAAAAATATGTCTCTACGAAAAAACTAGGGTTACAGTCAGTGTGGAAGAACTAGGCTAGTCGTGTGCTAGTGGTCATGGATCCTTGGATCCTGATATGGGGGGACTCAATCGAAAATTGGATGAGGCGTTCCACTGCCTGGAAGTACTGCATAAAGCTTTGTTCGTATCCTAGCAACTCTCTAATGCCCGGCTTGTCAAGTAGGTCGCTGCACCTAAAGTCAATATTACAGATTACCTTAGCCTCAGTGAAAATTAAAGCACTCAGTATGTGAGAGAGAGGGTTGGTGGGAATGTTTATGGGATTATTGCTTACTCCAACCACCATGGATATTTGAATAAGTAATATTTGGAGACTGTTATTGTTAGAAAGGATGCAACATCACTTATGTGGAAGGGGTCATACTTGAAACTCAAAACTCAAAACTAACCATAAACTCATAAATGCTTCTGTAAAACAGTTGGTTCATATGGAAATAGCCACGATTTTGATAAAACCCCACATTTATGGCCAACAAATTATTATTTGCAACTATGTAGTTCTCTGTCACATTTTTGTCTTTGGAACAACCACATTTTCCTTCCTAAGTTACGGTTCTGTTTGCTGACGATTTCTCTGCAATCTTTGTTTTATGAGTAAACTTTAATGAAATCGTGATGACAACTTGCTAGCTGCATGGTTTGACCTGGTGTTAGATCATGTCAATAGTTCAGGGTTGAGTTGATAGGCATAGTGGTGAATTGGATATTTATACATGGATTTATGACACATATTGAACAACAATACTCTTGATTAACTCCACCACTTATATCATCCATTGATCGCATTCATGCTTGGATTTATCGAGTTAGATTAAGTCACTAGGTGTTTTATATATATTAAACAATGTGTGAGAGTTTTGGTTATCCCATTCCTCTATTAGATTAGGGTTTTGATGCTACTTTTCGTTGGATTCCATAGTCTCCATTGTCAGTGATTCATTATTTTCTACTTTTTGCTTTAGTTTTTTACTTGTGTTAAGCGATATTAATTTCCTTCAATCATTCATGGGTTTCATCAATAAGATGAAGGATATGGCCGCTTGGTTTGATTATTGGCATGGCATAGTTAATATATATCTAATAATTAAAAAAAAGGTTACAAAATAAACAAAAATAATAAAATATTTGTTTAATTATTGTGTTAAATAATAATAATAATAATAATAATAAATAAATAAATAATTATAAACATATATATACACACAAAAATTGTAAAAGAAAACATGAGTTTGTTTTCATTTTTTTTTAAGTTTTTTTTTTATTTTTTTTTTAAACTATGAAATAATAAAAATATAAATAAATAATAAAAGCAACACAACTTATCTTTGTAGAATATGTTTGAAATAGGAGTTTTTTTAGCTTTTTATAAATAAATAAAACAAAACATTAATATAATAAAACTTAAATTAGTTGATATCTATATATATTTTAAATTTAAAAACACATATAAATATATTGTTTGTTCCTTTTGTAAATAAATCAAATTTAAAAATATATAAAAAACAATTCAACAATAATAGTAAAGGTGTAGTAATAATAATAAAATATTATTATAACAATAACACAAAAATTATATATATATATTAACATTAGGTAAATAAACAAAATAAATATAAACATAAAAAGTAATCTAAGAAAAATATAAAATAATGTTATTAATAAAATTAATATGCGTCTTTGAAATAGAAAGCTTAGTTGTTGTCGCAGCAAAGCCTTCTTCTTAATTTTTATTTTTGCACAGTGGGACATCGCATATATTCACTTTGGGGGAGGTAGGTGTTTGTTTCAATTTTGTTATGATCTTCATATAAACCATGCCATTTGGAATGTAGTTCTGTTTCAAAAGTGAAAGCTCATTCCGTTAGTCATTGTAGACAGGTATATGCATAGTTATTAAAACTACTAAACTTATCATAAACAAATCGCTTGTTTGCACACTCCTATTCCAGATCATTAAGATAATTAAAATAGTTTGCTTTTAGAAGGGTTGACCACTAAAAGGGTCGACCCTCTCTCCCTATTGCGCAATCATTACATGCATATTCGTATCTATATACATAAAAGCACATAAAATTTTGTTTTTGTAAATAAATCAAATTTTAAAAAATATATATACAAAAACACTGCAATAATAACATTACAAAAAATTTTAAAAATAATAAAAAAAAAATCAAAAACTAAAAACATATAAATAAATAAAAAGTATTAGGTAATAAATAAAATCATGAAATATCCGAGGAAAAAAAAATAAAATCATGAAATTATAAATTATAAATGAAATTGGAATCTTCTCAATTTTATGATTGTTGTACTAACTTGTTTTCGCAAGCCACTCGGAAACATGTTTCGACAAGAAGGGTTGCTACTTGCAGGTATAAAAGCATTTCATTTATTTTCTTTGATTTGGCACATATTTTCCTATATTTTCAATGCTCTCACAAGTTGGTTGAAGGAAAATGCTAACATTTTTGCAGACTTATAGACGAATGAATGGCGTGCAGAATTGATTTCCAGCATTGCAGAATATTTTCAGAAAAATGCTCCATTAAAAGTTTGAAGAAGTTGAGTTTCCACTATGTATGTCATGACATTTTCTTCCACAAAGAAGCCTTTCAGAAACCAATTACGCCATGTCATGATTACTTACCTTTTTTTTTCTTCCAAGCTTGTTTGTCATCCATGTCAGAGTCTACTTTTTCACTGCCTTATACATCATAACTTCCCGCATGTCTACCTTTCTGAGTCGCACAAATTTTTTTCATTTTTAGTTTATCTTTTTCCTTCTGAATAAAACCATTCAGTTTCCTTTCCATGACTACATTTCTTTGTTATCCCTGCCATAAAATATTGTTTTTCACCTTCATATATTTTCATCTATATTCCTACCACTCATTATGTACAACTCGTGTTGACTGATGTGGGATTCCTTAAGGCCCACATTTTAATAAGTCTTGCCCCATCAACCTCGGTACCTTATCTGGGATAGAGACTAGAGTTCATTTTTAGTACCTTGAGGCTTGCATGCCTTAATGGCAAGTTCTCTTGGTGACAATCATGGTAATACATCAATGTCCCTTGATTGTTAGATCTTGCAAGTGGCTCGACATCAGCTCATATATTCGCACTTTGCACGATGTACTTAGGTACCTTTGCACTCATTGACATCAATGATGAGATTGCCTCTCATTGGTTAACGACATCCATCAATGGTCGGTAATCCAATGACTTCTTTCCATGTTCGGCATCGACACATTTATTCGCATGGTGAGAATTGTACCATCGAGTTTTGTAGCAAGTGAAGACTATATACTTTGCATGACTCCATCAACAGTTTTACAGCAACATACTTTCAGCTCTCATATTTTACCTCATCCAACCAAGCAACAGTTCAGTTCCTTCACTTCACATTCTATGATTCAACGGCAGCTGCAACCACATTCTTATTGCATAGTTCATCAACTTTTTGGGTAAGTGGAGGTATGTTGTTTTCTAATTTTTAATCATGTAATTCCTTAAATTCTAGAAAATGAATGAAGTTGAAAAATTTCCTCACCATGTTACATTCCCTTTCTCCTTTTCATAAACCTAATATATCTTAAGCTGGGTGGGGGGGGGGGGGGGGGGGATTATTCATTACCATTTTACATACTCATCATCGCAGTTACCCTTAATCAACATGTATTTCCCAAACTATGCTATATATATTGGCATGATTCATAATATGAAGAAAAGACTTTCTAATATGAATTGATGGTTCATCATTTCTAATGCATAAATCTTATTTATTGTAGAAAAAATAAAAGTAAAACAAGTGAATGTTGTTAACACAAGAACCAACATTTGTTATGGTTGTCACATAAGAACCAGCCAAATATATATATATATATATAATAAAATAAAAGATTGCTGCAATTCATGCATTTCAAATCATGGAATGATTTACTGTTACATACCATCATTATGTAAAGCCTCAGCTACAAAGCCAAATTTTTTAAAGAGAATCAATGCATAGTTGCATGAGGACATGTAACCAATCAAGTTGGGGGGAATGTTGAGTCACAAAAAGACCGCATTTTATTCATCTTTCCTATACTATTTGTCACCTTATTCCTATCTTATCCTTCTATAAAACCTTTAATATTCACCACTTTCATAATAAATATGGGTTTATGTTACCATTTTCCAAATCATTTATTTTTTAGTATTTTGAGTGAATTTTGTGGTTAATTATTGAGAAAAATAACATATTTTCATTATACTTTAAAGTTGGGTGAGTTTGGTGATGCTTACTGGTGTATTTGAATACTTTAACAAGCTCAAAAGTGGCCACCTAGCCTCATATTCGAATTTCATCTTCTAGATGTGAGCTAACTTCAAGCAGGAGATCATGGAAATGTGGAGAGAATATCTCATCCAATATTTGTTGAGAATTTTGAGGGATGAGTTGTATATTTGTTGAGAATTTTGAGAGATGAGTTGTTGATTTATTGAGGATTTTGAGGGACAAGTTGAGAGAATTGTGGATCTATAATTATGATTAGTTATCTTGAATTCATGTATAAATAGGAGGGCTCTCTCCTCATTTTGGTTAGAGATCTCTCTAGTGGTTTGGAAGTAGAGAATAGTTTTAGAGTTAGTCATAGAATGGACTTCTGATTGTAATGGATATTATGCTTTGATGCAAATCTTGTACTCTTCCATGTTAATATAGATTTTCAGCACTTTCTTTCTTATGAGTTCTTATGTTTTGTTTATGAATTGTTAATATAGATTTACTGTGAGCTCACAAGCTAATTTCGATTGCTTTATACCAGTTTATTTCATGCAATTTCAGTCTTTCTTTATCAAGTAAATTTATGCAATTTTATGTTTTCTGCAATTAGATTTATTTCCATCTAATTTCCTATTTTCATAGCTTAGATTCAATTTCAGTTATAGATTAAATTCAGCGACACTATGCCCCTGCATATATTTTGTCTGTACCTCACAAGCTTACACTCTCTCCGGGTTGACAATTAAATCGTTGGAATTCTGTTATAATTTGTTTAATAATTTTCCCCAACATTTTGGCATTATTGCCAGGGAGGTGCTAAAAGGGATCACAGTTTAGATAGGTAGATAGTTCGTTTTTACATAGAAATGGGGAGGGAGAATGATAAGACGCAAGCACGACTTCACTGCGAAATTTTCAGGATTTCTATGGTGTGATAGCCAGACGCATCCACTTTAGTGGGTCACCCCAAAGTCTTGATTGCTTTTTGCAAAGTGTTTAATTTCCTGCAAGTTCTTTCATTTTCTGCAAATGCAAGTTGTTTTTATGCAAGTTTTATTTTATAGTTTTGTAGTGAAAATTTTTTGTTTGTTTTCATTTTTTGGGTGCCATTATTTCATACTAACTTGCTTCTAACTTTGTATCTGTTCATTTTTTGTTTTGTATATATTTTTGTGCACTTTTTTTTTGTATTTGTTTTTACTAACCCATTTCGTACTGTTTTTCTGCATTTTTTATATACTCGTTTTCTTTATTTTTATTTTTAGCATTTGATTTGATGTTAGTAAAATGATTTTAGGATGAGCATAAGCCTAGAGCAGCTCACTCAGATCCTCGAAAAAACCAGGATCTCCTCTTCTTTAGAAGAGGAGATCTTGATAGCAGCCAAAGATATCATTACTCCTCTTGAAGAAAACAAGGAAGAATCGACATTTGAAGAATTATGCGCATCCGATTAAGAACACCTGTTCGAACTGGAGATTGAAGAGTATGAAGAAGGGATATCGGGTGAATATCAAGAAATCAAAAGCTGCATCGAACAATGGTTCCAAGTAAGTACTAGGTTAGATCGATTCTATTTTCGCTTTTATTTCATTAATTCATATTTTCAACATTTAATTTTTTATATTATTGTATATTTTAGGTTTGGTTTTTCAAAAATAAAAGATAATTTTGGTTTACTTCTTTTAGATGTATGGTTCCATTGGAAATTTCACTACACCTAAATGATTGTATATTTCAATTAGAAAAGAGTAGGTGGGTTTTAGTTTTTATTTTTCCATCAAAAATTAGCTTTGTTTTAATTTACCCTAATGTTTCTATTTGTTAAAAACATTTAATAGTCTTAAATTACTATTTTTATTTTTATTTTTATTAGGAATTAAAAAATAGTTTTAATATTTATGAAATTTTTAATCTCTTTTTTATTTTCATTTTTCATTTAATAATTTTAGTCATGCTAGAAATAAAAAGATAGGAATTAAGTTTTATTTTTTTTAAATAAAATAATAAAAAAATAAATAATCAAAATCTATATAGTTTTTGTTTTGATTTTAATATGTTCCTTTATTTATTTGTTTTAGTTTTTAAAGAATTAATAAATAAATCTAAATAAAATAAAAGTCTTACTAAATCTAGTTTGTATTTAGGAAATGTATCTATATATATTTTAATTAATATCTTTTTAATTAATTTTCTTGTTTTAGAAAAACTTTCATTTCTTTTGTTTTGATAGGAGTCCAAAATTTTAATTTTTATAAAAGTATTAAGTTTTCTAAAAATTGGAATAAATTTAATCTGTTTATATTGATAAAATTTTCTAGTTTCTTTTTAGGAAACAAACTAAGTTAACTAAGTTTATATTAAAGGAATTGTTTTGTTTACA
>LPNX010816360.1:186371-240692 GCA_001517045.1 Pseudotsuga menziesii | reverse complement strand
ATATTAAAACAATGTTATTTCTAAAATACTAATAGTAACATTAGAAAGAAAAATACCTTAAAAAATTATAAAATAAATAAAACAGTCTGCCATACGAAACAACAAACAGATTGCCATACATAAACACAAATAGTATGTCATGTGAAACCTGCAAACATTATGCCATGCAAAACCTGCAAATTTGTTCATCATTATGTGCATTCTCGCCCTTCCACACTTTAACCTGCAACAGAGGCAACCAAATAAACTCTCACAAACTAAAAAATCCTAATCCAGCACTGCTATCATTCAGATCAGGAATGTCTATCAATTCAATGAACGAGAGGTAGGTAGATGAAATTTCGGTGAGAAGTCAGTTCCATTTTATTAATTATTAACATGCAGTTCCTCGACTTCAATAATTCACTCAATGAGACGAATGGACTGCCAAATTTCATGCCAGCAGTTATGGGGTTAGGTATCCTAGATTGATGACGAGTTCGACTCACACTCTCCATGGTGGCTTTGACTGCTGCTGAAGATGCCATTTTAACGGAGAACAAGACACCTACCTCCACCGACTCACCAAACTAACCCATGGAAGATGCATGTGCACCAGAGAAATAGGCTCTCCATAACTCATTGAAGTTTGGGTGCATTGGCTGGCGGTAACATTCTTGTCATTCTCCACGCGCAGCTAAGGATGGATGAATCTGGTTTGATGTTGCCCCCTAACTGCTAAATAGCGCCTTCCCCCTCTGTCTCTCTACATGGTGGTGTATTTTTGTTCTTCTTTCTCCTCGCTCTGAAGATTCTTAGAAGCCTGTGAATTCGTTTGCGATCTGTGATTCCACATCGGCTTTTGAGTTAAAGCTTGGAGCAAGCGAGAAAGGCAAAAAAAGATTTGTCCATATCTTTGTGATTTTTAATAACCAAGGTTCATGTTGGATCTAGACGTTCAGATTCCTGGGACATATGATCCTTTTGTTGATGCAAATGCTGAAGATTCAGGTGCCGTATCTAAAGAGTATGTTCATGTGCGCATCACGGTGGCGTCACCTAGAGACCAATATGATATCACGTCCATTCATATTGGGGTGGTTAAAAATTAAAAATTAAAAGTCAATATATTGGTGGTATATTAGGGGTAAAAAGGGTTTTTTTAAATATATAAATATCCAATATGTTTGGGGTTATTTTATTCCAAATTTCTGCCCGCGCCCTTCACCACCAGTGCTCCACCATAAGCCTGCGTGCACCCTGCGTATGCTCCACCATTAACAATATCTTGACCTGTTAATAGTTCTCAAATATGGAATCAATCTGTGTTTTACACGCCTTTGCAGCACCACCTAAAAAACCCCAAGGCAAAAGACCCTCATAAGGGTGAGATGGCATTTGAGGAAAAGTAGAGGTTGAGTGCAAGCCTACAAATTCTACCCGCTAAGAAGTTGGAGAACATAGTCCAGATTATTAAGAAAAGGAATCCGTCCCTATGTCAGCAAAAGGATGAGATTGAGGTTGATACAGATAGTTTCGATACAGAAACACTTTGGGAACTTGATAGGTTTGTCAATAATTGCAAGAAGAGTATGAGCAAGAATAAAAAGAAGGCAAATGGTGCGGAATAGGTACATCCAACCGGGATGGAGGACCTTCCAGCAAGAGAAAGGGTTAGTTCTTTTCTTTATTATGTCCTTTTATTTATTTATTTTGTTGAACTAGATCCATTTACCCATTTTATATTGAAATTTGCTGGTTAAAATTATTTTAGTGCCCATAAGTGGTTATAGTAGGTCAACTGGACTCCATGAATTTCCTATCCCTAATTTAGGGAGTGTTTCTGTACACTGACTGTTATTATTCTAACTAAGTTTTGCTTCTCACCGATAATGTTTTTTTTCGTTATTGGCAGTCTCCTGTTGCTTCCAGAGGAGAAACCCCAAAGAAAGCCAAGAAAGGTACAATTGAGAGTTTCCCGTTGATACCGTTCTTTTTTATTTCCGCCCTTTGGGTTGTGTTTTAACCCTTTACCCCACCATTTTAGGTTGTTTCTTCAACTATTTTTCTTTGTTGAATGCACAAAACAGGGGAACAAGGAGAAGAAGACGTTGACATAGATGATGATATGCCATCTACAAATTTCCCTCCCATGGATATTGACAAGGATGGGGGTTATGCAAGCAAGTCTAGTAGTTCTAGTAGCTCGAGTAGTGATTCAGGTTCTTCTTCAAGTGGTATGTCAAACTGTTAAATCTACACTCCAATTGTATGGATTGGATTTACCTGTACACTTTGTTTTAGGGTGAAAATGTTTTATTTCAACAGTTGTTGTGCAACATTTTGATATGGTTGTATTTATCAATGATGTTGTTTGCTTTGTTAGATGAAATAATAACAAATGGGCCAATTTGTTTAAAATGTCCAGATTCTGATTCTGGGAGCTCGTTGGGGAGTGGTTCAGATGTAGATGATGCACATTCCCCTGGTGCACGCTCGCCTGCAGCAGAGTCAAAGACGCCACCTAGAAGTTGAAGCAGATCTGAAGCTAAACATGGGTGAGTATGCATTTGAGTGATCTATGCCTTCACGACATAATAAAAAATTACTCTTGCTAATATCTCTGGCCAAATGCCAATTCTGATGACATTAACTTGTTGGGTTTGCTAGGTTATCTACTAACATCTTTATTGCCATGTTTTATGGAACTGCATACTGTCTTTTGATTTAAGTTTTATTCTCTTAGGGGGTGTTTTAGCATTTACAAGGAGAGGGTCATGTTTTTCTGTTATTCTAAAAAAATTCAGTCAGAAAATAAAGCTTCAAATTTATGACCAATTTTAAAGAAAAGAGTAGTATTACGGTGTTTAATTGCACTCGAGTTTGTCTATTATAAGGTACCCTCATTAGACTTTCAGGTAGATTTGCTTTTAAAATTGGAACTTGTGGCACAATCATTCCTCATTTCAAACTTATAGACATGAAATATAGGATGGAACTCGAAAGGGTAAATTATTGCAATGCTGCCTGCTACCAGTGTTTTTCTTCAGTTGATTTCACTGGGATCCTTTTTGCTATAAATTATTGATGTGCTAGTCATAAGTATTAGTGGGCTGAAACAGGAAATGCATAGGTATTCTGTGATAATATTTAAATACCCATTACCAATGTGGTTAGTCAAATTTCATACCATATTTATCAATGTTGACAGTTTCAGCAGCGGCTATTTGGAGAGTTGTGTAATGGGATGAAACTTTATTTTCAAAAAGGCATCACCTGCTTTAGCTTGGTGGGGTCCATACATACTGTACACCATTGTCTGTAGTCCCTGACAGAGCAAAAAGTATGCATGGGTGGTGATTGGTAGGTATGGTATTCATTTGTTTTCTATTCCACCGTTTGCTTTATGCCAGTAAGAGTTTATACTTCACAGCTTTCAATTTGTAAGGTGTAATGATTTAGGTAAAAATGTTGCAGCCCTCACAGGTGTACGATAAATGGGTTTAGTCAAAGGTCTACACTAATGTTCACAAGACATGTACTATGAACTTCATAGGGCCTTCAACACATGTCTACTATGCGGCTATATATACCCCAGATCTATACTACGATCTTTACAATATTTGTACACATTTCACTTGTTCTTATGCCAACTCAAGAGATGATCATTCATTAACAATATCTTGACCTGTTAATAGTTCTCAAATATGGAATCAATCTATCTTTTGTCCAGTTCTGAGGGTAAGTCCAAACTCTAGATCGTACCCTTCATTTATCTCATGAGCAAATCTTGCAACAGATCTCACACACCCTCTCTTTCATTGAATACACCTGCAATATGTCACAAAGTGTAAACCCACTGTAAACGCGAGCACATCACACCATTTCAAAGTCTAATGATATTCCTCTTCCTCGCCTTCTTTTAGATCAATGAGCAATTGGTTCCCAAAATCCATGCCCAATATCCAAATCAATTGATCATATTTATAGATCAATTGTAATCTCAATTGACTTGGTCCTTTTACTTGGCAAGCTCAAAACCAATCTCATTATGTCGGCTTCCATTACATCAATCTTCTTCTTATTTTGACAATGGGCTTTCAATGTTGTTTCGGTTAAAACTTTTATCATCCTATCTCAAATGGATATACATATCATACATCATTCTTATAATCCAAATAACCAATGCTTTGATCATTGAAGAAGAATATCATGTGGACTGACCATGGTGATACCACTAGAACCTTTTCACATGATGAGCAGGGTCATATTTACTTGAGGTGGAACAATCAAAACTTGTCAATGCCAATATCTCATATCCAATGCTTCTGATAGTTCAAACATACCTCTGCAATTTGGTAGTTGGAGCATGCATATTTAACATTGGCAAGTTATTAGAGTAGCATATTTTGGTAGTTAGAGTGAGTCTTGTCCACACTATGCGATTAGCAAAACTTTGAGTTCCTGTAGTTATGTCTCTTTCATTTCAGTAATACCAAATCTTGTTTCATGTAGTCATTTCATTCTCTTCCAGTAATGAATCAATATTCTAATGTTGAAATTATTTAGACAATCATTGCTTCTTGACAATAATACCTAAATATTCCAGTTATTGAACTCCTTATTTCCATATAGAATACAGTTGATTGCAAGGTTTGATCTTGTCACAGTTGATTGTAAAAACCAAATTTTGATAGTGGTCATATTATCTTCATTAGCACTGCTAATCTTGTACACTTCCTTTTCAACATCCACATCTTTGTCATCAAATGATTCTTCTACCACATCATCAGTTTACTTCTAAAAAGTGTAATGCTACTTTGCTTGATATTATTGACATAGATCTCTCTTGTTGACATCAATGACAACTCACCTTCAACACTATATTCATATTTTAATCCTCTAATCATAATTTTTCTTTGAGTTTCTTTGTCCAAATTATTATGTCTAGATCTTTGCAAATTATATTGAAATATTTCTACACAATCTTCTAGATATTCATTTTTTCGTTGTTACATCATGAATTATCCTCCCAAAGGTATTTAGAGTTTCAATAGTCTTGGTACTTTTGGTGGAAATCTTGTTTAATTTCTTTCCATGTATGAATGGTTTGACCTCCAAGTCCCATGAGCCATATCAGTGTTATTGCTTGCATTCTTCAATGTGGCAAGAAGCAAATTCAACTTATGTGCATCAGAAAAAAATCATAACTACGACATAAGACGTCAAATTCAAACAAAAATGTGTCAAGGTCCTAAGAATCCAAACCATGGAGAGTGGACATAGATTGAAAGAGGTATGTTCTTCACTGGTTCTTCACCTCTGATATTTCTAATGGAGAACTCAAATTTTAAATTGGACCCTATATCTTTCTCATTATATTCCATAGTTTCTTCTGAGTTTTTTGAAATTTTCCAAACGTGAGGGTCTTCACTAGCTCTTGATCCTTGTGTGGGAGAAATGAGAATATTGGAGTATTGTACAAGATTTCTGTAACAGCAATTAAGTTTTAATAAGTATATATTAACCTTTTGAACAGGAAACTCATACACTGGAATCAAGCCATTTATAGGCTTCAAGAACAAGAATCAGTATAATTATGGATAGCAAAATCATGTCTAATTTTTAGTGAAAATAAATGTAATACCTATTTAATGAAAGAAATGCCACCTACTAGGAGAATTAGTTCAAAGGTATCCAATTGGACTGGCACTTACAGATCTATCTGCATTATCCTCATGAGATTTGGTTGAGCTCATCTGGGTGGCAGTAAAATTAGGGTTCACACTTTGATTCGAGCCATTATCTTAATCGGGTACAGGAATGTACTTCTCATCCTTTACTAACAAGGCAATAACAGTAAAAACCAGAGGGTAAGCTAAAGAATTCATGCCCCAATTGATGAGCACCTATGCCAGCAATGAAACCTTTTGAGAATCAATATGTCAAGCCACAGCTGCTCCTGCGCTTTGCACACCTTTGTAGAAACCACTATATCTACTCAGAGTCTGTGAATCATCTGCCAAATCTCCAATGGTCCAATAGCAAAGGGTCTGAAACATAGCATCCATCAATCCATAGCAGAAGTACAGTATCATTGGTCCTGCATAGGCAGAGCCGAAATTTTTGAAATCCAACTCCTTTAATGGTTTATCCGAAGAATACCTTAGTTGGTTTGTAAGGCCTCCTCCCCAAATGGTTGTTCCCAACAATGCCACTATGCTGAGACCCAAAAATCCCCTCTTCCTTCAACTCTTGCAGCTGAAATCTAAAACATAGCCAATACCTGTAGAGCCCACTATCTGGGCCAGCCAATACAATGCATTATTTAGACCTCTGGTTCTAACGTGGTTCTAATATTGAATAAAAGTCCATTCACATTATTGAATCGGTAAGTTATAAAGAAATTACTGGCCCAGCATGCAGGAAATAGCAGCAGCATGTAACCATTTTTAAATAGCTTTAGAATTTCCCAAGCCTCAGTATATGCATTAGAGTATTTCATGAGAGTCACTCTGCTACCATCATCTCTAATTACTTTATCACGGTGAAGGAGGCCCAGTGTAAGGAGTGTTCCTACATAGTCAATATATAGACTATTCATCCCTTTCGAGGTATTCACCCCTAGGAAGACCCTGATTTCTTTCTGGACTGATTCGTCTCAACTCTGGGGTCCCTTGTGTGAATAAACCATTTCCAACAACTGCAGAGGTCATTACAAGGCTCTACATTACTCTAGCTTTAGAGTTGTTATAAGTTTTCCTTGCTTCAGTTTACACTATACAAAATAATTTGAGGGATTCAAATTAAATTGGTATATGTTTTTTTCTCGCACACCTAGATAAATTATTGAAATTTAGTTTTGAATTAACATTCCTTGCAGAAATCACCATTGAAGGGAACAACTTTGTTTTATTTTAGTTCATTATTATTTTCACATTTTGTATGGATGACAATGCAATACTTTAAGCCAATCAATTTTCATTTTCCAAATTATTTATTTGATACGTCACAGCCTATGGCAAGTTATGCCTTCATGAAGTATATGATATTGAGACATTTCTTCTTCTTGTTTCAGATTGTGCAAAGCTCGGTAGTCAGCAGTGAACAAGGAAAAGCACGATAAACAACAAAAGGTGAATCAGGATATATTCCTACCATGCCATTTTACAGCATATGTAAAACTACTTTATTTAAAGCTATAAAGCCACTTTTCATGCCTGCCAATAATAATACACAACATCTCTTTTGTTTCTTTTATGAATGAAAAACATATCATGGAATTTATTTTCCTGCTTGAACAAAGATTTTTAGGCTTCAGTTCGAGTTGATTGCTTCAACAAGATGTACATTTGATGCTTTCACATGAAGTTTGGAGGAATTTGTGTACTCACATATTCCCTGCATGTATGACATTGGACTACTCGTCTCCTCCTTAAAAGACTTAGAATTGTTTGGCCATCTAGTTTGGAGCTTATATTAGTCTAAGAGCTAGTTGGTCACTGAAGTCTTGAATTATTAGTTTTTGGGGATTGGCGTAATCCCTTTGGCCTTGTTATACCTCCCATTTAATCCAAATAATATTGCCTATCTATATTGTAAGCAGCTATAAAACTAGTTCAGAATTCTATTTTATAGAAAATTTGTACCCACAAACTTGCATGAAACAGTTACATTTTACAGTGCCTATAACTATCAAAGGAAAAAAGCAAATTGTAGACTTTGAGCACCCTAAATTCCCAATGAAAATACAATTCAAAGGTCAGATTACCCCAAGGAAAACTACCCAGGGACAATTTACATAACTCAAGCCATAGAGGATGGAAAACATTTCATCCTATATAGCCCTGAACCCACCAAAAAGAAATACAAAAGCTTTTGCATTTAAAATTCTCTAGGCTATCCCATGAAAACCGAAATGAACTAGGAAATTTTATAGCTGAGTTATTCAACCATAGAAACGAGGTCCTAAAAACCCAACATCTTTGATCAAATTCCTGATTATATTTTTTTTCAATTTTCATTCTAAGAAGAGGTCCTATAGTACAGGTAGGCCTCAAGGAGGACTCAAGGTGAACACAAACATAAAACATCACAAAAATGAGCTGCTCACATAATGATCTCAACAAAACCAGATGCAAATAAGGCCATTATCAAGCTGTCTTAGCACAAAGCCTCAATGTTTCCAATTTGTATCTTGCATTTTCTATTAGGGTAGATGATTAGTGTCTTGTAGCAGAGGAAGTTCCAGTACTTCAACCTTAAGGAGCAGAATTGTAGTAGAGGAAATTCAACCTTTTTCAAGTTGTAATCTATGTTACACCTAAAACAGGGAAATGGGTAATGTGTCTAAAATGGGTACAAGTTTCAGAATCAACACATTCAAAATCTTAGGAAACAAAGAAATGATAGTACATGCATCATTAGAAACATTAAATAGAGAAACATTGTAAACATATTGTTTCCTTAATTTTGAGAATAAGAAAATAAGATAATGTTGAAGTACCATAAAGAGATCATTAACTCCTCTACTTAGAGATCATAGTCTCACAAGTTACTCTTCTTTTAATTTTAAGTTTTAAGTTTTTATTTTAGTTCAATCCAACCTTCCTCAGCATGCCCCAAATCAGGTTGCTTAGAAATTAATGGAATCTCAGGAAACCATAATTGCCTTCACCAGGAGGCTTTATTGAAGGAACTAGATCCCTCTTCTTCTTCAAATGATTTGTCTTCACCTTTATCTTTTGCTCCCAGGGGTGTAGCTAGTTAGGTAGGTTGTGACATCTCCATAACCACCACTAGGAGAATAGCATCACTCATCCCTATGGGAGGAAGAAGTAGGTCATTTGCAGTAAAAATGGGCTCAGAGTCCTCTTGATACTTAATTGGTTCCACCAATCAATCATCTAAGAGTCCTTCCACTAGGAGGGATTGCAATTTCTTCTCTTTTTGCATAAGAAGCATTTGCCTTAGGACAATAAGCTGCTAAGTGCCAGTGCTAGTGCCTGAAATATAACCAGCAACCTGTAATGGAAAGCAATATGTTCATGGTCCAATGCTAGTGTCCAGTTGTGGTCTTCATACTTCAACATGATTTTTTTAGGAAGATCCTTGCTCAAACCAACATAAATGCATATTCATGGTAGCAAGATTCAGTTGTATTGCCTTTTGTTATATGGAAATTCAGTAGAAGTATGAAATTTGGTGAAGTCTCAGTACAATATGTCTATGGTATGGTCAATGTACTTTTAATGTCTTTGATACTATATGGTATACCTCATGTCTTTGATACCTATCCACCCCTAAACCAAAAAAAGGCCTCCAAACCCCAAAAACATTAACAAAAACCTAAAAAGGCCTATAAATATAAAACTAAATCACCAAATTTTTGAGGAATGATATTTTTGTTGATTTATTGTGCATTCCTGAGGATGAAATTCTTCTAAAATGTGGAACAAAATGCATTTTCTTCATATCTATGAGATGTATACTTCTGTATTGTATCTGCACTAGATTTTATCGTTATGCATTTTTTCCATACTGAATCGTATTCGAATCTTGCTACTATGTATGGAATCCATTGAATTCCCCATCTGAGAGGCCAATGTAATCAATTTACCTAGAGTATTACCAATGGCCAAAATAAATTTATGGTTTCAAATATTCAACAGGGACGATGGGCATTCTAACTCAGATTAGAATTGATGATAACGATTATGTATGTGGGTTGAAGCCTGGTTTTCAGACCCTTATAAAGAGACTAACTTTACCCATAAACCAATGGCCATTATTGACAGTTAATGCTGACTTCCAAAGAGAGAAATTCTAGGATAATTGATCCATTGGTGCAAGGGTGGATCACCATAATATCCTTCAAGAGAGAACCCTAGGATTCAAAGACCAATCCTGAATGTCTTTTAGCTTTTGCCATAAGCCATTGCATTTGCAAATCATCTAATTCTTTAGGAAATAATCTTCTTCCTTGACTAATGAGGGTTCAAGCTGCAAAACTGGTACCATGGTGGCCTTAATGATGCCAAGGATGGGATGGAGGGCTTGAGAGTGAGAGAAAGAGAGGGTGAGAATTTTTAAAAGAGGCCTTTCCATGGGTTGCACCTTCGAAGGGCAGAGCCTTTACGACCCCTTTTAAATTTAATGTAATACAATATATATTTTCACAAATAGTTTTTAATAATTTTCCTATGTTATTATCTGTTACAAATTATCCATAAAATCATGGCATTGGGTATAACAGTGAAGGGAGGCAGAGGGAATGAACTCAACATTGACTTCAGAATCAAACATTGAATAGAGTGACTTGACAATGTGCAAACAAGAATTAGAGGATTGAATGAAGGAATGAGACAGATAATTTGAGAGTATAATATAGATGCATTGGTCTCCTCTGTTTAAATTTAAATCTTTAAATAATTGGTGGGTCACAGTATGGCCTACCATCCACCACAAAAAAGGAAGGAGGATGTAGTTGGTTAGCATTTAGATGGTTTCACTAAGGAAGGAAGCAGTTGGTTAGCATTTTTTTTTAATATAATCACAGAACATTCGCAGAACAAGATCAATTTCACGAGGTATCAGCCCCATATGGGATGAAGAATTTGAGTTTAACGAGATTGAAGGTGATCAATATTTGAAATTAAAATGCTACAATGTAGAATTTCTTGGGGATGAGAGTATGGGAAGCGTCCGTGTGAATTTGGAAGGACTGGAAGAAGGAGAAACCAAGGATGTTTGGATCCCCCTTGAAAATTTTACAACAGGTGAAGTAAGACTCAAAATTGAGAAGAAAAATCAAGAGCAAGACACTGAGGTGAGTTCATTTTGGTTTATATGTAATGTTATAATCAAACTTTGTTATAATTTGTTCATTTGTTCCCTTGATCACTCTTTGTATACTTAAATATTATCATTCGAGTGACCTAACATGTATCCTTCAGTGCTTCTGTTTCTTGTCTGATGATCTTGAAAGTTTGAAACATAATTATCATATATTTTCTCATTGGGTACACTATTTGATATGTCTTTTTAGTTGTCATTTGATTTATGAATTACCAAGCAAGAAATATATGATTTTGTTTAGTTTGTTTTATATGATTTTGACAAGAAATCATCTCCATTACATAATGGGGAAAAATACAAACTCAACATATCCCAAAGGAACTTCAGAGTTCATGCAAGACAGCTAAGAGAGTGTTGTCTGCCCTCGTCTCTATGAAAACCAGGACCAACATTAAAAAATTAGGAGAGTGGGAAAATGAACAATGAACATTTTATCTGTTTCAAAAATCCATTGATAATGACAAATTATAAAACCCAGATTCACAAAAATTGTCTCAGTGGGAAGTTCTACAGGAATACCCAAAGTGAAGGAGTTGCTTAAAGATTTATTCCATGGAGAAAAGGAGTACTGTAAGGCCATCCAATCTAATGAGGCAAACCTCATACTTTGAGAAGTCACTCACCTTAGTCCAGAAGTATTCCAACAATATCTAACCATACCTTCATATTCAAGGACACTATTAGATATAATCCTTAGAAGTTGAGATAAGATAGAATTTATGAGACAATCATGTCATGTATACAGAATTCATGAGCTTTGGCACTAATTGTGGATAAGCTGAAAGATTAGCTCAAATGCAATATCTGAAAGACTAACTTTTTTATAAATACTCATCACACAAACTGAAGAAGATAGAAATTTCCACAGGTCGATTACAAGGAATCAAGTGTTATAATTGCAAAACTTTATGAGTAAATGTGAGCAATTGAGGAATGAAATGTATGTGTGAGATCTTCCATTTGGAATACCATCTAGATTGCATTTACTCTCTTTGTCATCAATACCTTGGCGTGTTCCATGTTCTGCCTCTGAATGTAATGGAACAGGCTGCAAATGTAAATTAACATTCCCTACCTTATTTTTTTGAAAAATACATCCTATATTCTCAGAAAAATATTTACAAAAAGAGATGCAGAAAATGACTAAAGAAGAAATAACTTGTAAGCAACTATGTAGCATATAAATTGCACTCTTGACATCTTTGTGAGCCAACATGCCATTCTTCTACCTTTACAAGCTGTGGGAGAGAGCTGTCAATCATGGAGACTATGATTGCAGATAATGATAGGGTTGTCACTGAGAGTAATATTGAAAGTACTTCAGCTCCATCCCATCCAGATTCGATTTTCTAAACACTTCGAAGTGGATGGCCAGGAAATCGTTCGAGTAGCTGGGTTGATGATAGTCAACAGATTAGAGGAATGAGTGGCACTACCATAGCATTGGGGATTGAGGAGCATTTTGTTTATCAGTTATAGAGAGCTCAACCAGTTGATGATACTCCATCAGATCAGGCCCATGATACCACCAGATCACAGGAAAAAGGTGAAGCTACCACCAGATCACAGGAAAAAGGTGAAGTTGCAGAAGATGGTACTGGAATGAAAAAAACTCTACAATCACAGGAAAATGATATACAGAGAACTGAGGAACATGGGAAATCCCATATTGAATATAATAGTTCCAATAATACCAACACTATTTCAACTCAACCTTTGCAACAGGATTCTTTGGAGCAAGGAACTCAGACTATAGGTGTTGTTCACCATGACCTTGAGATGCAATATGAGTGCAATGAGCGAGTCATGCGTGATGTTAAAGCTGTGAGCCAAGATAGTAGTGGTAGTGATGCTACATTAGGTGAAATCCTTCGTAGCTTGGAAGTAGAAATTGGAAGTGCCAATGGAACTGGAAACCTCGGACAGATTGATGCATCAGGAAATATGGAAGGTGTGCAAGATGAAAATAGTAATAGAGAACAAGCCCAACCAGAATTTGCCAGGGAGAGCAGTCAAAATGTGCCTGCTCATACTCCCAATGAGCAGCAGCAAAATACTGTGGTGGCGCGATCTAATTCTATTGATCCTACATTCCTAGAGGCTCTTCCTGAAGAGTTAAGAACAGAGGTGCTTGCTTCCCAGCAAAATCAGGCAACACAACCTACAAATAATCAGCCACTAGCTACTGAGGAGATTGATCCGGAATTCCTTGCTGCCCTTCCTTCAGATATACAAGCAGAGGTCCTTGCACAGCAACGAGCACAGATATTGCTTCAGGCTCATCTCTTTGATGGACAACCTATTGATATGGATAGTGCTTCAATACTTGCAATGTTTCCTCATGAACTTCGTACTGAGGTATAATCTTCTTGTTAGTAGTTAACAGTAATACTTTACCCTTTTACTAGTTTATTTTGTATTAATATTTGACTAAACCTGTTTATTGCACTGAGAGTAGGGAGGTTCTTACAACCCAGCATGGGGAGATGTTGAAAGTGTTTTGTTGTGTAACGTTATGTAACATGACATTCCCATAAAATAATAAACAAAATTGTAAATGATGTAGGCTTAAACAAATATCTTGAACTCGGTTTTCAAATGGTTAGAAATGTAGTTAGTTATTTGGTTAAAAATATGAGACAAATGGTTAGAAAATGTAGTTAGTTATTTGGTTTTCTGAACTTGTACTTGAACTTGTTTTGGACATCATGTAGAACCTTGATGTGACTATCCATTGTTGAGAAGAAAAAGGTAAAAACATATCTCTATTTGTCAATTGAATTTAACAATATTTGTGTAGATATACTTTGATTTTTATCAAGCTTTTGGTGTTTTTTCTCTTGATTTTGAAAAATAGTCAAGTAGTGTCAAGTAGTGAGTGTTTAGCCATGTTTTAGACATCATGTAGAACCTTGATGTGACTGCCCATTGTTGAGAGGAAAAGGGTCAAAGGAAGAGTGAAAAACTAGTGTTAATTTAGGAAATGAATGTGATCTCTATGATGTTGATCATTGTGGGTGAAGTAATATGCATCCACAATATACATCAAAAGAAGCAAGGTGCATTGTAGAATGTATGTGGGTTATCATGTCAATATACTAGGTTGAAATATAAAGGGGTAAAAAAAATGTAAATGAAAAAATGGATACATGCAATATATAGTGAAAATAGGGGTTTTTTAAAATCGGGAAGGCATATTGGGAGGGGGTTAAAAAAAATGATTTTGGGAGGTATTTTCCAATATTTTTTTAAAATAGGGGTATTGTTTCATATGCCACGAATGAACGTGCTATGGCATGGTTTCACTAAGTGAAGAACCCGTGGTGCGCATACAGCGGCGCAATGATAGAAAGAATCTGACAATTGTACAAGGTTTAAGGAATTTAGTTACAACAAAATCCTGAAAGATCTGAAGAAAGAATTTTGTTGTAATGGGACAGTTTTGCAGGATCCTGAACATGGGCAGGTGATTCAGCTACAGGGTGATTAGCGTGAAAATGTTTCAAATTTCCTTGTATAGGCTGGCATTGTGAAAAAGGACAACATTAAGATTCATGGGTTCTAGGTTCTAATTTGCATGTAGCTCCAAATTTACGCCTTTTTAATGTGTTTCGATGTGTTTCGTGTGCTCCTAGATTGTTATCCTCTTAAGCAGGAACTAAGATTAATGAGACATGATGGTAATCGTGCGGTATATTCTAGTACTTCCTTATGAAGTAACTATGTATTGATATAAATATAACATTGATAGTTTGAAAACATATGAGAAGCATATTTTCCTATTTGTTTTGGTGTTTTTCCTGAGAAGAGGCAGCATGATCAGGATGAAATTTCCCCACCATCTTTTTGTAAGCCCTATTTATATCCTTGGTTGTTGCGCCCTGGCTTAACCCTAGCACTTCATAGAAACTCTGCCCTTCCGTGTGACTGGGCCTTGAAATCGCCTTTGCAGCACCAGAAGCCTGCGTTGCTCTCACACTGAAACACCACCGAAATATAACATTTGTGCTCCTGAAATTAGATCCTTCATGCAGTATCTGAAATCTCGTATGTCCAGCACTCGGCGATTCTTTAGATGAAAAAAAAATTGGGGAAAATATAAGAGAAGAATCCATTGCTGATATACAATTTCTTTCTCTAAAATCTATCATAAAACAAAAGTACGAATATTACTTGCTTGCAGATGACTAAAATTCTAAAAATAGTGAATCAAAACAATGGCGAAAATGAAGGATGGGCGATTGACTATAAATATTCATTGAACATAGCAGATTTAGAGATGAAAACCTGCTAAACTTTGGGAAGAATGGAGAGGCCTTCCAACGAGGAGATTGTTTGGAAACGAACAAAACGCAAAAGATGAGGAGAGGAACGCAAAAAGTCAGATGTCTCGACAATAATTCGATTGCGATAATGCCACGGGTAATGTCTCGTAGCGTCTAGAGTTAGGGTTAGAAAACTCTAGACTATTTGCACTTAAAATTCGGCGAGCTTTTTGGTTAAAATTGGGTGGAAATTGTTCAAAACACAGTTTTTAATGATTGAAATTGCATAATCTGGGAATCATGGACATGTCAAATGTAATTTTTCTTCATATCTGTTTGTATTTTAATTTTTTGAACGTGTTCCTCAGATGGATGGATGGAAATGTTGAGCCTTCAGCGTTATTCATTTTATATCATAGCAATCAATATTGTTTTTCTTTTCCTGTTTTTTTATATATATATAAGAACACTAGATTAGAAAACAACTGGAACCTAACCCAACAGAGATTTGCCAGACACGATTTTGTGCATGTTGGTTGTCTTATAAGAAAAGCAACAGCTGGAAGATTAAACGTTGGAAAGGGTGCAACTAACAGTGAATTTCCCTTGATCCTTCTGCCATTATCATTAAATTTATATGCAATAGAT
Organism: Pseudotsuga menziesii; assembly: GCA_001517045.1. Taxonomy (NCBI): domain Eukaryota; kingdom Viridiplantae; phylum Streptophyta; class Pinopsida; order Pinales; family Pinaceae; genus Pseudotsuga; species Pseudotsuga menziesii. The sequence continues at coordinate 224,943 of LPNX010816360.1, read as the reverse complement.
ATGATCATAGAAAATCTCCTACGAAAGACCATAATGTATCTGATTATGATCGATGTCTTTTGGTAAAAGAGATACCGCGAAAGATATGATATGATCCCAAAGATCTGATTTCTCCAAAATGGTATTTATAGTTATATTAAACCATTTGGAAAATGACTGTTGCGCCAATTTCTCCAACGTGGTATTTGTTTGAAGGACTAGTGAGTCCTACTTCACTTGAGTCCCTTATGCCCAATGGTATGCAATATGTCCATAGTGAAGATCTTTGGAATGACCATCGATAGAGCCCCTGTATAGTAATCAGATAACTGCTAACGGTACGAATAAATAGGCATATTTATAAGATATTTTATAATCATATCATTATTCAATTTCACTTCTCTTAGTGGCTCAAGACAAATGTTTTAATGGATCATTTATGAAAACTTATGAAGGAACATGTTCAAATCTCTTTCAAAAAAATTTATTAAAAAATCATTCGGTATGATAATGGATAACATAAAAATACCTAAACGATAGAGCTACATTTGTTAACAACGTTCTGCAAAACTATGTCTCTATGAAAAAACTAAGGTTACAATGAGTGTGGTAGAACATCCTAGCCGTGTGCTAGTGGTCATGGATCCTTGGATCCTGATATGGGGGAACTCAATCGACAACTGGATGAGGCGTTCCATCACCTGGAAGTACTACATAAAGCTTTGTTCGTATCCTAGCAACTCTCTAATGCTCGGCTTGTTAAGTAGGTTGTTGCGCCTAAATTCAATATTACAGATTACCTCGGCCTCAGTGAAAAGTAAACCAATCGGTATGTGAGAGAGAGGATTGGTGGGAATGTTTATGGGATTATTGCTTACTCCAACCACCATGTATATTTGAATAAGTAATATTTGGAGATTGTTATTGTCAGAAAGGATGCAACATCACTTATGTGGAAGGGGTCATACTTGAAACTCAAAACTCAAAACTAACCATAAACTCATAATTGCTTCTGTAAAACAGTTGGTCCATATGGAAATAGCCACGATTTTGATCAAACCTCACATTTATGGCCAGTGAAATATTATTTGCAACTATGTAGTTCTATTTCACATTTTTGTCTTTGGAACAACCGCATTTTCCTTCCTAAATTATGGTCCGGTTTGCTGACGATTTCTTTGCAATCTTTGTTTTATGAGTAAACTTTTATGAACTCGTGATGACAACTTGCTAGCTGCATGGTTTGACCTGGTGTTATATCATGTCAATAGTTAAGGGTTGAGTTGATAGGCGTAGTGGCGAATTGGATATTTATACAGGGATTTATGACACATATTGAACGACAATACTCTTGATTAACTCCACCACTTATATCATCCATTGACCGCATTCATGCTTGGATTTATCGAGTTGGATTAAGTCACTAGGTGTTTTATGTATATTAAACAATGTGTGAGAGTTTTGGTTATCCCATTCCTCTATTGGATTAGGGTTTTGATGCTACTTTTCACTGGATTCCATAGTCTCCATTGTCAGTGAGTCATTCTTTTCTACTTTCTGCTTTGGTTTTTGAATTGTGTTAAGCGATATTAATTTCCTTCAGCCGTCCATGGGTTTCATCAATAGGATTGAGGATATGGCCGCTTGGTTCAATGATTGGCAAGACATAGTTAATATATATCTAATAATTAAAAAAAGTTACAAAATAATAAAACATTTTTTTAATTATTTTGTTAAATAATAATAATAATAATAAATAAATAATTATATATATATATATATATACACACACACAAAATTTAAAAACATGAGTTTATTTTCATTTTTTTAAGTTTTTTTTTTAAATAATAAAATAAAAAACTATGAAATAATAAAAATATAAATAATAATAAAAGCAACACAACTTATCTTTGTAGAATATATTTGAAATAGGAGTTTCTTTAGATTTTTATAAATAAATAAATAAATAAAACAAAACATTAATATAATAAAACTTAAATTAGTTGATATCTATATATAATTTAAATTTAAAAACACATAAAAATATATTGTTTGTTCCTTTTTATAATAATAAAGGTGTAATAATAATAATAAAATATTATTATAACAATAACACAAAAATTAAATATATAAATACAAATTAACATTAGGTAAATAAACAAAATATATATAAACATAAAAAGCAATCTCAGAAAAATATAAAATAATGTTATTAATCAAATTAATATGCGTCTTTGAAATAGAAGGCTTAGCTACTGTCGCAGCCAAGCCTTCTTCTTAATTTTTATTTTTGCACAGTGAGACCTCGCATATCTTCACTTTGGGGGAGGTAGGTGTTTTCTTCAATTTTGTTATGATCTTCACATAAACCATGCCATTTGGAATGTAGTTTTGTTTAAAAAGTGAAAGCTCATTCCGTTAGTCATTCCAGACAGGTATATGCATGGTTATTAAAACTGATAAACTTATCATAAACAAATCCATTGTTTGCACACTCCTATTCTAGATCATTAAGATAATTAAAATAGTTTTCTTTTAGAGGGGTCGACCACTGAAAGGGTTGACCCTCTCTCCCTATTGCACAATCATTACATGAATATTTATATCTATATACATAAAAGCACATAAAATTTTGCTTTTGTCAATAAATCAAATTTTAAAAAATATATATACAAAAACAGTGCAATAATAACATTACAAAATAAAAATTAAAAACTAAAAACTAAAAATATATAAATAAATAAAAAGTATTAGGTAATAAATAAAATCATAAAATTATAAATTATAAATAAAACTTGGAATCTTCTCAATTTTATGATTGTTGCACTAGCTTGTTTTCGCAAGCCACTCAGAAACATGTTTCGACAAGAAGGGTTGCTACTTTCACGTATAAAAGCATTTCATTTATTTTCTTTGATTTAGCACATATTTTCCTATATTTTCAATTCTCTCACAAGTTGGTTGCAGGAAAATGCTAACATTTTTGTAGACTTACAGACGAATGAATGGAATGCATAATTGATTTCCAGAATTGCAGAAGATTTTCAAAAAAATGCTCCATTAAAAGTTTAAAGAAGTTGAGTTTCCACTGTGTATGTCATGACATTTGCTGCCACAAAGAATCCTTTCAAAAACCAACTATGCCATGTCATGATTACTTACCTTTTTTTTTTTCTTCCAAGCTTGTTCGTCATCCATTTCAGAGTCTAGACATCATAACTTCCCACATGTCTACCTTTCTGAGTCGCACAAAATTTCTCCATTTTCAGTTTATCTTTTTCCTTCTGAATAAAAACATTCAGTTTCCTTTCCATGGTTACATATCTTTGTTATCCCTGCCATAAAAAATTGTTTTTGACCTTCATATCTTTTCATCTATATTCCTACCACTCATTATGTATAACTCGTGTTGACTGATGTGGGATTCCTTAAGGCCCACCTTTCAACAAGTCTTACCTCATCGACCTCAGTACCTTATCTAGGATAGAGACTAGAATTAATTTTTAGTACCTTGAGGCTTGCATGCCTTAATGGCAAGTTCTCGCGCTGACAATCATGGGAATACATCAATGTCCCTTGATTGTTACATCTTGCAAGTGGCTCGACATCAGCTCATCTATTAGCACTTTACACAATGTACTTAGGTACCTTGGCACTCATTGACATCAATGGTGAGATTGCCTCGCATTGGTTAACGACATCCATCAATGGTCAGTAATCCAATGACTTATTTCCATGTTCGACATCGACACATTTATTCACATGGTGAGAATTGTACCATCGAGTTTTGTTGCAGGTGAAGACTATATACTTTGCATGACTCCATCAGTAATTTTACAGCAGCATACTTTCATCTCTCATCTTTTACTTCATCCAACCAAGCAACAGTTCAGTTCCTTCACTTCACATTCTATGATTCAGCAGCAGCCGCAGCCATATTCCTATTGCATAGTTCATCAACTTTTTGGGTAAGTGGACGTATGTTGTTTTCTAATTTTTAATCATGTAATTCCTTAAATGCTAGAAAATGAATGAAGTTGGAAAATTCCCTCCCCATGTTATATTCTCTTTCTCTTTTTCATAAACCTAATATATCTTAAGTTGGGGGGGACTATTCATTACCATTTTACATACTCATCATCTCATTTACCCTTAATCAACATGTCTTTCCCAAACTATGCTATATATATTGGCATGACTCATAATATGAAGAAAAGGCTTTCTAATATACATTGATGGTTCATCATTTCGAATGCATAAATCTTATGTATTGCAGCAAAAATACAAGTAAAACAAGCGAATGTTGTTAACACAAGAACCAATATTTGTTATGGTTGTCACACAAGAACCAGCCATAAATATATATATATATATATATATATATATATATATATATATATATATATAAAGAGGAAAAAAGAAAAAAGAAAAAAAAATATTGTTGCCACTCATGCATTTCAAATCATGGAATGATTTACTGTTACATACCATCATTATGTAAAGCCTTGGCTACAAAGCCAAAAGTTTTAAAGAGAATCAATGCATAGTTGCATGAGGACATGCAACCAATCAAGTTGGGGGGAATGTTGAGCCACAAAAAGACCATATTTTATTCATCTTTCTTATACTATTTGTCACCTTATTCCTATCTTATCCTTCCATAAAACCTTTAATATTCACCACTTTCATAGTAAATATGCGTTTATGTTACCATTTTCCAAATCATTTATTTTTAAGTATTTTGAGTTAATTTGTGGTTAAGTATTGAGAAAAATAACATATTTTCATTATACTTTAAAGTTGGGTGAGTTTGGTGATGCTTACAGGTGTATTTGAAGGCTTTAACAAGCTCAAAAGTGGCCACCTAGCCTCATATTTGAATTTCATCTTCTAGATGTGAGCTAACTTCAAGAAGAAGATCATGGAAATGTGGAGAGAAAATCTCATCCAATATTTGTTGAGAATTTTGAGGGATGAGTTGTGTATTTGTTGAGAATTTTGAGGGATGAGTTGTAGATTTGTTGAGGATTTTGAGGGACAAGTTGAGAGAATAGTGGATCTGTAATTATGATCAGTTATCTTGAATTCGTGTATAAATAGGAAGGCTCTCTCATCATTTTGGTTAGAGATCTCTCTAGTGGTTTGGAAGTAGAGAATATTTTTAGAGTTAGCCATAGAATGGACTTCTGATTGTAATGGAGATTATGCTTTGATGCAAATCTTGTACTCTTCCTTGTTAATATAGATTTTCAGCACTTTATTTCTTGTGAGTTTTTATGTTTTGTTTATGAATTGTTAGTATAGATTTATTGTGAGCTCACAAGTTAATTTCGATTGCTTTATACCAGTTTATTTCATGCAATTTCAATCTTTCTTTATCAAGTAAATTTATGCAATTTTATGTTTTCAGCAATTAGATTTATTTCCATCTAATTTCTTGTTTTCATAGCTTAGATTCAATTTCAGTTATATATTAAATTCAGCGACACTGTGCCTCTACATGTATTTTTTCTATACCTCACAAGATTACGCTCTCTCCGGGTTGACAATTAAATCGTTGGAATTCTATTATAATTTGTCTAATAATTTTCCCCAACAAAAGGTCATTTAGAAATGTCTGCCACATGTTGTTCCTGTACCCAAAAATTCATCAGATGACATGGGTATGTTCCTTGGATATCTGTCTACCTATCCATGGTTTTAGTTTTCTTTTTGGTGATCACATGTGCAAGGAATACATCTGTCAAAACGAGAAAAATCACAATGGCCACTAAAGATAAACTATGAAAATGTGTCGCAGTGTTAAAAAATAGGAATTGAAGAGGTGGTTTGGAAATGCATGCCATAGGATGTGGTTGTGTAGATAATTTCATCTGAAGGTGTGGGTCTATTGTCTGGTAACTTCTCTCTATATCCCTGGGTTCAGTATCTGTAATAAATATCACATGTGTGAAATATAAATTTTCCAAATTGAAAAAAAAAATTGTCTGAGAAGCCATTTTGAAATTCCCGCCAGAGGCTCTATGTGTGTCAATAAATCTATTAAAAAGTATGAGTCTCTTCTCTAATGATATATCCATCTATCCATAGTATCATATCCTAATCTGGTGAACACATGTGTGAGATAAGGATTTTCCAAGTTGGAGAAAAAAAATGTTTTCCTGTTAAAAATAAATGAAATCTGCATGTGTTAAAACCAGTTACATAAACCTATTTTCAAATTCCCATCAACTGATGTACTTGAGCCAACAAATTAATCCAAATGCATGGGGATGTTCTTTGGTGATCTGGATATCCATCCATGGTCTCACATCTTTATTCTGGTGTTCACAAGTACAAAAGATAGGGCTGCAAATTTAAAGAAAAATAAAGTGATTGTGTAGAAAATATGACTGCACAGACAATCAATCCAAGATTGACGAAGTGATGAAAATTTTCCCTAAAGCAATTGCCTTATGAAAATGTCCACCATAATTCATAGGTAAAAGTAAATGCATGCCCTGACCTTCCATGCCATATCTTGCTGAAGTACCTATCTAACCATGGTTTCATTTCTCATAAAAAGTGCCTGAAGAAAAAGATGTGGGTCTGCAAAAACAAGTCTTTTTGGGAAAATTAGTCAAAATTGACTTGGGAAAATGACCACCATAATTTATAGCTTAAGAAAAATGCACGCCCCATCCTGTGAGGTTGTATCTTGTTTACCTGGATATCTAACCATGGTCTCAGTTTGTCTTAAGAGTGTTTGTGGAGAAAGTTATGGATCTACGAAAACAAGGGTTCATGCAATTTTCTGCACCAAGTTCACTAAAATGCACGCCTAGGACAAAGGAAGAATATTCTGAAGGTGAAATGAGTTGTGTTGTGCTTAGTGGGATATTCTACATCATCTAGTGACATTGGTTCAGGGTTTTGGTGAAATAAAAAATTCACCTTGAAAATGGCACAGTTGTCCAAATGTTAAAACCAGTAATAAAAGGTCATTTAGAAATGTCTGCCACATGTTGTTCCTATGCCCCAAAAATCATCAGATGACATGGGTATGTTCCTTGGATATCTGTCTACCTATCCATGTTTTTAGTTTTCTTTTTGGTGATCACATGTGCAAGGAATACATCTGTCAAAATGAGAAAAATAATAATGGCCACCAAAGATGAACAACGAAAATATGTCCGAGTGTTAAAAACAGGAATTAAAGAGGTGGTTTGAAAATGCAAGCCATAGGATGTGGTTGTTGTTAGTTTTTCAACATTAAGCTAGCATTATTAGGATCTTTAACTGAGAGAATAACAAGTACATCAATCAAACACAAGAGACAATGAACACAGTGTTTTTCCTTGGGGAAACCATAAATGGAGAAAACCCCGCAACTTCCTCAGAGATATAATCAGCACCAAAATAGTAAAAGCCCAAAACAGTAAGTGATCTCCCGACAGCAGTAATCTTCTTCTTATCTAGCCCCAGTGTCTTCTCCTTCCTCAACTATGCGCTACACTTGAGTGTGTATGAGTTGTATGATAAATAGAGACTCTAGTTCTCTATTTATACTAATCCCGACATGACTAAAACCCTACCAGGGCTGACCTCTACTAGGAGAATCTAATAACCCTAGTGCCCTGGAACTAAGGGGACTTTAACCCTTAGACAATCGGAGGGTTACCCACAATGACTTGGCATGACTTGTTTACATTATTGATCCTCCCGATCGGAACATCGGGGCATGACAAGTACAACATGACTCAATTACATTATAGATACATCCCGGAATAAACATCAGGTTACAATACATAAGATACATAGATGAATACATTTCGAAGTTACAAATACATCAACACTCCCTCTTAACTAGGAAGGTATTCTTTTGACACAATTTTCAGCACTGGTCTTCTTCTCTATATCAGCTGGATCATCTCGTCATCTGCATCTTCAAGTCTTCTTAGTCTTCAAGTCATCTTCGTCTTCAAGTCATATTCATCTTTAGATCTGGATCATCTCTCGATCTAGATCATCATGGGACATCATCACTGGATCTGGATCATCACTAAGCATCATCACTAGATCTGGATCATCACTCGATCTAGATCATCACTGCTAGATCATCATCACTCGATCTAGATCATCACGGGTGCTATCTCATGATTATTCTCGTCACAAGAAGTTCTACAGAGCCAGCCCTTTTTCATGCTGGTTGTAGGCCTAGCCTCCATGTAGGTCTTATTCGGCACTTATATCTTATCAACACATGATCGAATAAAGGCTCATCATTTCTATCTGATCAACACATGATCGAAGATAGATACTACACTTACATCTGATCAACACATGATTGAAGAAAGGCACAACACTTATATTTGATCAACACATGATTGAAGAAAGGCTCATTATTTCTATCTGATCAACACATGATCGAAGATAGATACTGCACTTACATATGATCAACACATGATCGAAGAAAGGCTCATTATTTCTATCTGATCAACACATGATCGAAGATAGATACTGCACTTACATCTGATCAACACATGATCGAAGAAAGACACGGCACTTATATCTAATCAACACATGATCGAAGAAAGGCTCAGCACTAATATCTGATCAACACATGATCGAAGAAAGGATCTGCACTTACATTCATCCATGCTAGAACACATCCTACCACAATGATGAAAGGGCTTGCACTCATATCTGATCTTGTAGGAACCAATCCTACAGTCATATCAGAATGCCCCCCAGTCCTCGACTGAGCTACCTGGTAACTGACAGGTGCCTTCATTCTCCTAGCGAATGGCAGTTGCCCTTACATCCGACCTGCTCGTCAGAATGGCCAACACTCACATCTGACATGGGAGGAACTTAATCCTTTAGCCATGATAGAATGGTTTAGCCCTTACATTTGATCAAGTGGGAACACCTCCCTCTGTCACATCAGAATGGCTTCTCAGTCCTAGACTAAGTTTTCCTAGTAACTGACCAGGTGCCTCCATTCCCAAAATGGCAATTTCCCTTACATCTATCCTACTCGACAGAATGGCCAGCACTCATATCTGACATGGAAGGAACCAATCCTCTCACCATGATAGAATGGATATGGGTCTCATCACTTTCCCTTGGAGGAAACCTCGATCTGGAGAACACCAAGCTTCTCCCTGAAATACTCAAACTTCAGCCTAGCCAATGGCTTCGTCAATACATCAGCTATCTGTTCCTCTGTCGCAACATACTGGAGCTTCACTGCTCCCCCTTGCACCATATCCTTGATATAGTGGTACTTAATCTAGATATGCTTTGACTTGTCATGGAACACTGGATTCTCTGACAACTTCACACAACTCTAGTTGTCACAATGTATACAAGTAGCATCTAACTGGAGATCAAATAAATCAGATAGTAGCTTCCTCATCCATATTACCTCACAACTAGCTGAACAAGCTGCGACATACTCTGCTTCAATTGTACTCAGTGCCACACAGGATTGCTTCCTGCTAAACCAAGAGATCACACCTGATCCCATATTGAAGCAACACCCTGAAGTGCTATTCCTATCGATGGCACTGCCTGCCCAATCTGAATCAACATAACCCTCCAGTTTAATCTTCTGATTCGCATCGTACTTGAGCCCATAATCAACTGTACCCTTCGGGTACCTCAGAATATGCTTTGCAGCAATCAAGTGAACATGTCTCGGATCTGTCAGAAACTGGCTCAAGGTGTTCACAACAAAGCAAATATCTGGTCTCGTGTTCTTCAGGTACATCAATGACCCAATCATCTGACAATACATCATAGCATCAACCGACTCTGATGAAGCATCATTCAATAGCTTCAAGTTCGATGCCATAGGTGTGACCATAGCCTTGCAGTCCATCATCCCAAACCTCTTCAGGATCTCTACTACATACTTCCCTTATCCAAGGAAGATTCCATCTGTACTCTGCCACACCTCCATACCTAGAAAGTAATGCACCATCCCCAAGTCCTTCATTTTGAACTCAACAGCAAGCTTTCTCTTCGTATTAGCAATCAACCCATCCGTACCTGTCACAAATAGATCATCTACATATAGTAGAAGCATCACTGGGTTTCCATCTTCAACCTTGTAGTAAAGATTGGAATCTGCTTTAACCTTGGTAAATCCCAAACTGGATAGAAAGCTTTCAATTATGTCGTACCAGATCCTGGGTGCCTGTTTCAAACCATACAAGGCTTTCTTCAATCTGCATACATGAGACTCTATGTCATGTGTCTCAAAACCGAGTGGTTGTTCTACATACACTTCCTCTTCTACTACAGCATTCAAGAAAGCAATCTTAACATCCATCTAGTGTATCTTCCATTTCATCACTGTAGTCAGAGCAAGTACTGATCTGATGGAAGTGTATATGGCTACAGGTGCAAAGGTTTCTTCATAGTCTATTCCTTCTTTCTGAGAGAAACCTCGAGCCACAAATCTTGCCTTATACTTTTCAATGCTACCGTCTGCAGCATGCTTGATCTTGTAGATCCATTTGGAGGTTACAACTGACTTCCCTTCCGGTCTTGGGACAACATCCCAAACATCATTCTTCATGATTGATTGATACTCTTCAATCATAGCATCCTTCCATTCTTTCCATTATGCCGCTTCTTCATAACTAGAAGGTTCTTTATCAATGAAATCACATAGTAAAGCTACATACCTGGAGAAAGTTCTGGTCCTCTTTCTTTCTCTGTGATTCTCTTTTGGAGCACCATATCTTTCTGCACCTTGGATAATTTCTCGTACCCAAGCAGGTTTCCTCTTATGAGGGTCCTTCTCCAGAGGTGGATCTGCAAGTCTTTGTGGTTCTTCAAATTATCGATATTCTTCTTGAGTTTCTTTGTTCATGGTTGTATCATGAATTCTGGGTGCTTCTGCTTCTTCAGGTTCTTCAGCAGGTCTCTTTCTGGATTTGTTGTAAGTTGTGTCTTCATCAAATGTCACATCCCTGTTGATTTCAATCTTCTTATATCCTGGGAAATATATTATGTAAGCCTTCGAGCTTTCAGAGTATCCCACAAATATACCCTTCTTTCTTGAAGGATCTAATTTTGTTCTTTTCTCCTTTGGAATGTGTATGTACACAGGACAGCCGAAAATTCTGAGATGGATGACTTCTGGTTTCTTGCCGGAGAAGACTTCTTCAGAAGTCTTGTTCTCGAGTACTCTATGTGGAGTACGGTTCTGTACATACACCGTTGTTCTGGAAGCTTCAACCCAAAGATGCATAGGAAGATCTTGATCATGAATCATAGATCTTGCAGCTTCCATGATAGTTCTGTTCTTTTGTTCCACAATCCCATTCTATTGTGGATTATAAGTGTTCAAATATTGTAACTTTGAAGAATATTCTATATGCATCTTTTTGTGGTCCCCGATGGTCCTACCAAGAGAACCACTTGTATTAATTTGTACCCCGATGCTTCTAATCGAAAGAACTAATAAGAGTCATGAGGTAGTCCCCTCTAATTGTAAAGGTGGGTCATTAGCACCCCAGTGTGGTTACTTGAGCCTACATGTGTAACTCGAGCCTACATGTCAGATGAGTTAACTTAAGTGAATGAATGAATATAAATAGAGGTGTAGCACTCCTCATTTGAAACACACATTCTCACTTGTGTAGCACATTAGGGGAGAAGAGAAGAGTAGCTAGAGAAGGAGGAGGATCAGGCTTTGATCTCCTTGTTGGTTTTACCTTTTACCTTTTTGGGGCATCTATATTGAGGAAGCTTTTGCTGGGTTTTTCCCTTTAGGGTTTTCCCAGGATAAATCTGTGTTGTTCTTGTGATATTGTTTCTTTCAGTGATCCTGTTTATATGCTTTTATTATGAAAATGAAATGAAATACTAATGTATTAGATAAGCATATGAAAATTTAACATGGTATCAGAGCTAACCTAAACAAGACAGCTTTCACAAGGTGAAATAGCTCTCTCTCTCTCCCCGAAAGAAATTAGGGTTTTCGGGAAAAATTTTGAGTCTTGAAAAACTACTTGCATAGAAAGTTGCGCCCTCCCAGAGCACATATTTAGTTGTGCCCTCCCAGAGCGCATCTTTTGAGCATGGAATCAATTTTTTTGGATGTGTGAGTCTCCAGGAAATTCAAACCCTAGTTTGACAGCTGCACTAGAAAACTACTGAACCAGAAAGCTGCAGAAGTTGAATCTTGCAAGTATGATTTAAAAGGTGAAGAGTTGAAGTCTTCAAAATCCAAGCACACTAGTCATCTCATCTCATTCAAGCGCATCTCCTGGTAAGGTCAGTTTCTCATTCTGCAAAAATTCAATTTTTTGTGATTTTCTGACAAAATGACCCCAAGCACTAAGCTTGAGGAAAAGCTAGAAGGCATAGAGAATTTCTGAGCATGGAAATACATGATTGGTCTCATTCTCCAAGAGAATGATCTTGATAAGTATGTCAAAGAAGAAGTTGCAGAACCTGAAGAAGCTGGAGCCAAGGAGAAGCACAAAAAGGATATGATTAGGGCACAAAAGATTATTGCTGACTCCATCAAGGATCACTTGATTCCTCAAGTGTCATCCAAGAAGACTCCAAAAGAAATGTTTGATGCCCTATCTATAATGTTTGAGGGAAGAAACATTAACAGAAAGATGAATCTAAGAGCTCAACTGAAGAGCACCAAGATGAGTCATGGAGAATCCATCCAAGACTACTTCTCAAGGGTTTCTTAGATCAAAGAGAAACTAGAAGCTATTGGAGATAAGATCGATGAAGATGAAATGGTCATGAATGCTCTCAATGGTCTCACTAAACCCTGGGAATCCTTCATTCAGATAATGTGTGCTAGAAAAGAAAGCATGAAGTTTGGCATTGTATGGGAATACTGCATTCAAGAGGAGACTAGAGTGGCAAATAGAGAAGCTTTACTAAAAGCAGATGATCAAACCCTAGCCACTCACACCAAAAGAAGGAGAGGCCAATCCAATTTCAAGAGAAGAAATTTCAAGGAGTCTCATCCTCCCAGAATAATCCAAAAGGTAAGAGAAAGTCCTCCCTTTAGAGACTATTCTGATTTTGAATGTTTTCATTGTAATAAGATAGGACACCTTGCCCGAAATTGTCCTATAAAGAAACAAGAATATAGGAAGAGGATCAACAACAACAAAAGATATCATGCTCATCTAGCAGAAGATGAAGATGAAGAAGAAGAAGAAGAAGAAAGACCTCCAAGAAAACAAGCAAGAGAAGAAGATGCAGAAGAATATGTGCTATTCTCTGCACTCTCTGGATCTGTAACTCCTGGAGAAGACACCTGGCTTATTGATAGTGGTGCTTCAAAGCACATGACGGGACAAAATAAAACTCTATCCAAACTGGAAGAAAAGAGATTTCCTCAGAAAGTATCCCTAGGAGATGACTATCAATATCCGATCAAAGGAGTTGGTGAAGCAAGCTACAAACTTGATTCAGGTAATCCCCTCAAGATGAAGGATGTATTATATGTACCTGGTCTAAAGAAGAATTTACTTTCTATCTCAACCTTAGATAAGAAAGGTTTCAGATTTGCTTTCATAGATGGCCAAGTACTCATGTGGCCCAAAGGAAAGAATATTGAAGATGCAATCATTATTGGTGAAGAAGAAGGAGGCTTGTATAAACTAAAAGGGCACTCAGAAATATCCCTTGTGCATGAGTCCACAGACCCTAGTGAACTATGGCACAGAAGGCTTGCCCACATTAATTACAAATCTCTACCTCATGTAAACAAGGTAGTAACGGGATTTCCAGACATGAAGTTCAAGCATGAAGGCATTTGCAAAGGATGTGCCAAGGGAAAGAACATCAAGAATCCATTTCCGAAAAGTGAAATAAAGACAAAAGGTACATTGGAATTAATTCATTCAGATGTATGTGGTCCAATGTCTTCTACATCCCTAAGTGGCTTTAAATATTATATCACATTTATTGATGATTTTTCAAGAAAGACTTGGATATACTTCTTGAAAGCAAAGAGTGAAGTGTTCGAGAAATTCAAGGAGTTCAAAGCCTTGATAGAGAATCTTTCAGACAAGAAGATAAAGACACTCCGTTCAGACAATGGAGGAGAATATACCTCAAAAGAGTTTGGGGATTTTTGCAAAGATGCCGGAATAAAGAGGAAGCTAACTACTCCCTACAATCCTCAACAGAATGGGGTTGCAAAAAGAAAGAACAGAACCATATTCATGGAGGCTGTGAAGACAATGATATATGATCAAGATATTCCAATGCATCTATCGGCAGAAGCAGCAAGAACTGCTGTGTATGTACAGAATAGAATATCTCACAGTGCTCTTGGGTTCAAGACTCCAGAAAAGATGTTCACGGGAAAGAATCCTAAGGTAAGTCATCTCAAGATATTTGGTTGTCCAGTATATATTCATATACCAGAAAAGAACCAAGTTGGACCCTTCTGGAAAGAAGGGGATATTTGTTGGATATTGTGAAGTATCCAAAGCATTCAGATTTTACATTCCTGGATTTCATCACAGTGAAATCAGTCGAGATGTGACATTCGATGAAGAGGCAGCCCTCAAGAGATCCAGGAAGTGCTAACATGAAGAAGTATATGAAGAAGAGAAATCTCATAGAAATAAATAAACTACATGTCTCCCTGAAGATGAAGCTCTTGAAGAACATGACATGGCAGAACCTCAAGAACCTCCTATGATGGAGATATCAAGAAAGAGACAGCCTGCCTGGACAAGAGAAATTATACGAGAGGCAGAAAGATATGGAGCACCTGAAGGCTCCACAAGGGAAAGAAAGAAACCTAAAAATTTCTCCAACTATGTAGCCTTGATGTGTGACCTTGTAGATCAAGAACGTACAAACTACAAAGAAGCGGTACAAAAGAAAGAATGGAAAGAAGAAATGACTGAAGAATACCATTCAATAATGAAGAATGATGTGTGGGACATAGTTCCCAAACCAGAAGGAAAGAGTGTAGTATCCTCCAAATGGATATTTAAAATAAAGCATGCAACTGATGGAAGTATCGAGAAGTATAAAGCAAGATTTGTGGCCAGAGGTTTCTCTCAGAAAGAGGAAATTGATTATGAAGAGATATTTACCCCAGTGGCACGGTATACTTCAATTAGAGATATCATGGCACTTGCATCCATGATGAAGTGGAACTTACACCAGATGGATGTGAAAATAGCTTTTTTGAATGGTGTGATCGAAGAAGAAGTATACATAGAACAACCATAAGGATTTGAAGTTGAAGATAGACATACTCACGTATGCAAGTTAAAGAAGGCCTTATATGGTCTTAAACAAGCCCCTCGAGCTTGGTATGAGAGGATAGATAGCTTCCTGTCAAACATGGGCTTTACCAAGAGTAAAGCTGATCCTAACCTTTATCTCAAAGTTGTAGAAGATAAACCTGTCATCCTACTACTATATGTTGATGACCTATTCTTGTCAGGGAATGAGAAACAGGTTATGGAAAGCAAGATGAAACTAGCAGAAGAATTTGAAATGAAAGACCTTGGGTTAATGCATTATTTCCTAGGTCTGGAAGTGTGGCAAAGTTCAAAAGGAATCTTTCTCAACCAGGGAAAGTATGCGATAGAGATATTGAAGAGATTCAATATGTTGGAATACAAATCCATGAACACACCCATGGACTCCAACCTGAAGCTGTTAGCTAATGACTCATCAGAGTTAGTGGATGTGACTCTTTACAGACAAATTATTGGGTCATTGATGTACTTAACAAATACCAGACTAGACATTTGTTTTGCTGTAAACACCTTAAGTCAATATCTAGTACAACCTAGATGGGTTCACTTGGTAGCTGCAAAACATGTGATGAGATATTTGAAAGGGACTATAGACTTTGGTCTATACTATGATAATAGCCATGAGTACAGATTGTATGGATATACAGATGTAGATTGGGCCAGAAGTATCTCAGACAGAAAAAGTACATCAGGTGGATGTTATAGTCTGGAATCTGCTATGATTTCATGGTTTAGCAGAAATCAATCCAGTGTTGCTCTAAGCACTGCCGAAGCAGAATATATAGCAGCTTGCTCTGCTAGTTGTGAAGCCATATGGATTAGGAAGCTGTTGTCGGGATTATTCAACCTAGAGTTGGACACTACCATGATTCTATCTGACAACCAAAGTTGTATAAAGATGATAGAGAACCCTATGTTCCACAACAGATCAAAACACATAGAAATCAGGTATTTCTACATTCGAGATATGATGCATAAAGGAGCCATAAATCTCCAGTATGTGAGTACTGATGAACAGGTTGCAGATGTGTTGATGAAACCTCTGTCCCGAGTAAAGTTTGAATACTTTCGAGACAAGCTTGGTGTGGTTCAAAGAGACCTTCCCCGAAAGGGGGAGTAGTGATGTTGCAGTGGGATTGTATCATCCCTGGGCACTTGCCCTAAAGTGATTCGGTGACCTCGGTCCTCGAGAATGAAGAGGGCTTGTATCATCCTGGGACATATGTTCATAATAGATCCGGTGACTTCGGTCCTTGAGACTGTGCTGGGAGTGTATCATCCTTGGGCACTTTCCCTAAAGTGATTCGGTGACCTCGATCCTTGAGAATGAAGAGGGATTGTATCATCCCTGGACATATGTCCAGAATGGATCCGGTGAACTTCGGTCATCGATAATGTGGTAGGATTGTATCATCCATGAAACTTGGTTCAGAATGGATCTGGTGAACTTCGGTCATCGAGAATGTGGTAGGATTGTATCATCTGTGAACTTTGGTTCAGAATGGATCCGGTGAACTTCGGTCATCGAGAATGTGGTAGGATTGTATCATCTGTGAACTTTGGTTCAGAATGGATCCTGTGAACTTCGGTCATCGAGAAGGTGGTAGGATTGCATCATCCGTGAACCTTAGTTCAGAATGGATCCGGTGAACTTCGGTCATCGAGAAGGTGGTAGGATTGCATCATCCGTGAACTTTGGTTCAAAATGGATCCGATGAAATTTGGTCATTGAGAAGGTGGTAGGATTGCATCATCTATGAACCTTGGTTCATAATGGATCCGGTGAAGTTCGATCATCGAGAAGGTGGTAGGATTGCATCATCCGTGAACCTCGGTTCAGAATGGATCCGATGAACTTCGGTCATCGAGATGGTGGTAGGATTGCATCATCCGTGAACTTCGGTTCAGAATGGATCCAGTGAACTTCGGTCATCGAGAAGGTGGTAGGATTGTATCATCCGTGAACTTCGGTTCACAAATGATCCGGTGACTTTGGTCATCGAAATGGTGGTAGGATTGTATCATCCGTGAACCTCGATTCAGAATGGATCCGGTGACCTCAGTTGTCGAGAATGTGGTAGGATTGCATCATCCCTAGACTTTAAGTCCAAAAGAGATCCAAAGAATTCTATGTCTTTGTACTGTGGCTTACAAGCTGTTGCTGATGACGATGATGTTTTCTGATCGAAAGATCAGAGTATGATGATGATGATGTTTTCTGATCGAAAGATCAGAGTATGATGATGATGATCTTTTCTGATTGAAAGATCAGAAATTGTTGATGATGATGATGTTTTCTGATCGAAAGATCAGAGTATGATGATGATGATGGTTCCTGATCGAAAGATCAGAAGTTGCTAATGATGATGATGGTTCTTGGTCGAAAGATTAGAATGTGATGATGATGATATCATAATATGATGATGATGACGTACAGATCAAAAGATTAGAAGTATGATGACGATGATGATGCCGTACTGATCAAAAGTTCAGAGTATGATGATGATGACTTACTGATCAAAAGATCAGAAGTATGATGACAATGATGATGACGTACTGATCGAAGGATCAGAGTATGATGATGTTTATGATCGAAAGATCAGAGTATGGTGATGTTTTGATGATGATGGTTCTGATCAAAAGATCAGAGTATGATGATATTTTGATGATGATGTTTCTGATCAGAGTATGACAATGTTTTAATGATGATGGTTCTGATCAAAAGATCAGAGTATGATGATATTTTGATGATGATTTTTCTGATCAGAGTATGACAATGTTTTGATGATGATGGCTCTGATCGAAAGATCCAAGTATGATGATATTTTGATGATGATGTTTCAGATTGAAAAATCAAAGTGCTGGTGTTGATGTTGTTGATCGAAAGGTCAAAGTGTTGAAGATGTTGTCGATCAAAAGATCAAAGTGTTAAAGATGTTGTTGCTGATCGAAAGGTCAAAATGTTGAAGATGTTGTTGCTGATCGAAAGGTCAAAGTGTTGAAGATGTTTCTGATCGAAAGGACAAAGTGCTGAAGATGTTGCTACTGATTGAAAGGTCAAGATGCTGAAGATGTTGCTGATTGAAGCGGTCAAAAGTGTTGATGATACTAAAGACTGAAGATTGAAGATGAAGACTACATGATGTTGAAAAGCTTCCAATGATTTATAGATGTGTTACCCTGATGATGTTGATGATGTCCTCAATCTCTCTCCTATTATTGTTGTTGTTGATGTTGATGTAGAACACCCTTCTCATTAAGGGGGAGTGTTGAAATATTGTAACTTCGAAGAATATTCTATATGTATCTTTTTGTGGTCCTCAATGGTCCTACCGGGAGAACCACTTGTATTACTTTGTAGCCCGATGCTTCTAATCGGAAGAACTAATAAGAGTCATGAGGTAGTCCCCTCTAATTGTAAAGGTGGGTCATTAGCACCCCAGTGTGGTTACTTGAGCCTACATGTGTAACTCGAGCCTACATGATTTAACTCGAGCCTACATGTCAGATGAGTTAACTTAAGTGAACTGATGAATATAAATAGAGGTGTAGCGCTCCTCATTTGAAACACACATTCTCACTTGTGTAGCACATTAGTGGAGAAGAGAAGAGTAGCTAGAGAAGGAGGAGGATCGGGCTTTGATCTCCTTGTTGGTTTTACCTTTTACCTTTTTGGGGCATCTATATTGAGGAAGCTTTTGCTGGGTTTTTCCCTTTAGGGTTTTCCCAGGATAAATCTGTGTTGTTCTTGTGATACTGTTTCTTTTAGTGATCCTGTTGATATGATTTTGTTATGAAAATTAAATGAAATACTAATGTATTAGCTAAGCATATGCAAATTTAACAATAAGGAGTGGACAACTCCCTCTTAATCCTTGATTCTTTACATAGCTCTTTGAATTCATTTGAAGTGAATTCTTCGCCATTATCTGATCGAAAAGTCTTGATCTTCTTTTCAGTGTGGTTTTCGATCAAGGCTTTGAATTCCTTGAATTTGTTGAATACTTCGTCTTTGTTATTCATGAAGTAAACCCATGTCTACCTAGAGAAATCATCAATAAAAGAAACATAATATGCATACCCGCTTAGTGAGCTTGATGACATAGGACCGCATACATCGGAGTGGATGATTTCTAGGATTCCTTTGGCTTTGCTTTCGTTGTTGGGAAATGTCTTCTTTGTATTCTTTCCTTTTGCACATCCTTTGCAGACCCCATCATGTTTTGCTTGGAATTCTGGAAGACCTTCAACAGCTTTGCTTGCAATAGGTAGTGCTCTGTAATGCACATGTGCAAGCCTTCTATGCCAAAGTTCACTCGGCTCTACTGTGTCATGGACCAAGGCTTGTTCCGGATGACCCTTCAATTTGTACAAACCTCCTTCTTGTTCTCCAATCACCACTGCATCATCGATAGTCTTTCCTCTTGGCCACATGATGACTTGACCATATATGAATGCAACCCTCATTCCTTTTGCATCCAATGCTGATATGGAGAGAAGGTTCTTCTTGAGTCCTGGCACAAACAATACTTCCTTCATTGTTAGAGACTTTCTAGAGTCTAGTTTATAGGAAGATTCCCCACTACCTTTTATTGGATATCGGTAGTCATCTCCTAGCTTCACCTTGTGAGGTGATTCATGTTCTGACAGTCTCACAAAGGATTCCTTGAATCCAGTCATATGTTTGGAAGCCGCACTATCTATAAGCCAATCATCACTTCCATGAGTAATGTTACATGTGAGAGCGAAGATCAGAACATATTCATCCTCGCTTGAAGAATCTTCACTTTCATATCTGGTTCTTTTCTTGGATGGTTCATCATCCTCTGCAACATGAGTATGATGTCTTCTTTTGATCCCCTTCTTCTTATGAGAGTGAACCTTGTTCTTAGGATAGTCTTTTGCGAAGTGTCCTCTTTCATCACATGTATAACATTTCATTTTAGATGGGTCCCTTCTAATGTTATCTCTATGATGAGGATCCTTACCTTTGGAGTAATGAGATCTTCTTCTGCCTTTCTTGGAGTGAACTATGAGACCTTGGTCTTCACTTCCCATCTTCTCTTCCCGAGCTACTATCCGTGCTTCTTCTTGAGAACATTCTTCCCATAGTCTGCTGAATTTGACTAACTTCTTTCTGGCATAGATTCCTTGGATGAATGAATCCCATGACCTAGGAAGGACATTCAGTGTTGTCATCAAAATCTCTGCATTCTCCACCTCTTCATCTACAACGTCTAATTGTTCCTTGATCTGAGAAACCCTTGTAAAGTAAGACTGGGTGGTCTCTACATTCTGAATCTTCACATTCTTCAGTTGATTCCTCAGAGTCATCTTCCGGTTTATGTTCTTCCCTTTAAACAATTTGGTTAGAGCATCAAACATAGCTTTAGGTGTCTTGAGAGAGGACACCTAAGGGATAAGATGATCCTTTATAGAATCAGCAATGATTCTCTTTGCCATAACCATCTTCTTCTTATGTAAGGCCTTTGCCTCATCTCCCTCTAGAACTGAAACCTCCTCATGGATGTAGGAGTCCAACTCATTTTCTTCCAGGACCAGGGAGATCCTATACTTCTAGGCTCGGAAGTTATCAGCTCCCTCAAGATTTTCATCAAGCTTGGTATGATGAGACATATTAAACTGAGAACCTCAAATGGAAATACAAAAGATTTAGATCTTACCAAGTCTGTAACACCCCGGTTTTGACCCCATTTGCATTGAAAGGTACATGATGTATATATTGTAATTAATCGTGGTGTGGAGCTAAAGGAAAAAGCCCCTCCATTGATTTGGTTGTGTTAAGTTTCGGCAATTGAAATCGTTGCCGATGGTATATCATGCTATCCAGCACCTTATAGTTTTGGCATCATGTAAATATGCACTTTAATTAAAATGAACCCAACCAGCTACGTCAATGCAACCATGATGAAAAGGGCATGAGTTTCCTAAGGATAAGGAGGGGAAATTATTAAACCTTGGGCCAATGGGGAAAAGCCATGTGTCAATTGTTAAACCCATTTAGTTGTCACCCACCCTTTTGACTCATTCACCTTTCCTTGTCTCATCAGTCAACTACCACATTAAAAATTTTGTTGATTAGTTGGGGGTAGTTATTGTTGGGCAGTGGTGTGTGGTAGGACTGTCAACCCTTGCCCACACGCACACTCCACCAGCGGACTCTCACTTCACATGGGCAAGGAGGAAAACAACTCCATTCCTCCATTCTGTCCATCCACACGCAGGGACGGTCACTCCCTTCTTCTCATGCATAGGCTGGGATTCTTCATTATTCTCCTCACGCAACAAGCTGGGGAGCCGTTTTCTACCATCCACGATTTCCCTGTGAAGGAGCCATTCATGATTTCTTCTGTGGGGGTGTGTTTCCATACCGATTTTGTGGTCTGTGTATATGTTTTTCCTGCCTAGGCTGAGAGTCTGATCACCTCTTCTATTTCGGGCTGTGTATTTCCCGTTGTTTCAATGTTGAGATTGGGGCTATTGTTTTCCCCACGATTTGTGGTTTGATGTGGGTTCTTTTTCGTTTTGGGTTTGTTGTGACTGTTATTGAGTCGTTTTGGCCACGATAAGGCCAAGAATGACTCAGGAATTGGATTTGCTCGCCCAAGCTGTGAACCGCTTGTTTTTGCTGCGTATATGCATTGGTTGGTCTTCGGACCGTGTTGGCTTGCTGATTTGTGTATTCTTGGCTATGTGTAAGCCTGCCTGTTCCTTATTCCTTGGAAAATCATGCCCAACTCGGGGGTGGTAGTGTTACTGAGAGGTTAAGGAGCACACTGGCTTATGGTTGGGTGGAACGTTGCAGCGACGTAGCTGGTTGTGGGACAAATACTGCATAAGATAAGTATTCTTGACTATTCCATCTCTGCAATTATATTTGATTTCTAATGAATTATGATGAACTTGTTGAATGCTTGAATGCATGGTTTGCTTCCATTGTATGCTTAATAATTATGCATCTCTGCATGTTTTACTTCAAAGCATTTCAGTTTGTCAGTTTTTAGTTATTAAAACTTCATGGGGCTAGTTGCCCGGATGTTTGGTGTTTAGTAGCGTCCTCTTTCCCGATCGGAGGGTCGGGGACGTTACAGATTGGTATTAGAGCTCATGTTGCAGCGTGGGCTTCCATGGCCCATGAGAATCAGTGACAGAGGTAGGTTTCCCTCTGCCCAGCAGAAGAGAAATGAGAAATCATAAAAGATGACAGGAAAATTTCAGAAATTTTCCTAAGTGTGAAATCATTGGACGGCTTAGGCTGAATCCCACCCAATGTGTCGGAGGACTTAGCCAAAAGCTTCTTCGATGCATCGGATAGCCTAGGCGGAAGTCCACCTGACGAGGGACGGTCAGAAGAAATTTTCAAGAAAATTTTCTAAGTGTCAAGACCGGCGAAGACTTAGTTGGAAGACCCTCTGATTCAGACTCTGGCGGCGGCAAAAGATAGAGGAAGTCTGAGCCGACGAAGCGGATGGAAAAGCATGAAGGCGCCGCAACGGTGGTGGAAGAAAGATGTTGAAGGTGCCGATACGTCGGCTAGGTTGGCAGGTTTGAGCCACAAGGGCGGTGGCAAACAGTACATGATTGAGCCAACGTGGGTGAAAATTCAAAAAAATTCTAAGTGTTGAGATCATCGGAAGGATTCAGCTGAAGACTGCTGAAATGTCGGCACATTTAGATGGAAGGACTTTCGATGCCGCCGGTGGAGAAAAGGTCGATGGAGTCGAAGTGTCAGTAGGGATCTCCTGAAGACTGCCGAAGCGTCGGAAAAATTTAGACAATCGAGCAGCCGATGCGGCGGCGGAGGGAAGAAGAAAAAAATATAAAATAAAAAATTCCAAAATTTTTCTAAGTACAGAAAACGTCGGAGAAAATTAGAGGATCAGTCCACCGATACGTCGAAAGCCAAAGGAGGATCGGCCCGAAACGTCAGAAAAATTTAGTTGATTGGATCGTCGATGAGCGTCGGATGAAAGATGAAGATCAGACCTCCAAAGTGTCGGAAGCTTAGTCAACTAGCAACCCGATACATCGAAAGATTGGTTGGGGAGAGACCCGATTTAACAAAGGGAAATTTTGAGTTATTCAGTGGGATTTTCAGCAGTTTTTCAGTGGATTTACAGGGATGAAAAGGAGAAAATGGCAACGATATTATGCGCCAGATTGCGCGAAAATCAATTATTTACAAAAAAAAAAATGAGGGCGCTGCCCTCGACCCGCCCTGCCTACAAGGGGGCAAGCCCCCTTGACCCCCATCGTCCCCTTGAGACAGTCGTTCTGGTGAAAAGAAAATTCTATGTTTTGGGCAAATTAGTCAAACCCAGAATTCATAAAAGATGAATGGTGCATCAGAAATGAGATCCGCAAGTTAATGAGTGTTCCTCGTTGTATGCACTGACTTCGCCTGATAGAAAAGTTTTCCTAAATCTTCCTAGACTTGCTCCTACAAGTGGTTGAAGTTGGCACCCAGACCAAAATACAGTTGTGTGTGAAAATGCAGAGATTTGGTGAAAATCATCATTTTAGAAGTAGTGTGATTTCCACACCCAAAGTCAGAATGGAGCATGGGGATAGGAGTTGGAAAGCGTATCCAGCAGAGAACAGTGGAGAACCACCAGATTTTGAATGAGGAGCAGAAAAGTACTAGTGGTTGTTTTGACAAACAATGTTGCTGTCAATATGGACAAATCCAAGAATTGCATGCCTAGAAGTAGCAAAGACCATGAAGACGAACCAACTATTATGTGGAAGAGGAATTCCATGCAATGATGAGGGATTTGAAAGGGAAAATTCCTTAACCCCTATCTTGCTAACTATATTTATATTTTATAAGCTTGGTGTACATAAAAATTATGGCATGGGGATATGTATTGCATGCATAGGATAGTACATATTGGTAAAAGTAGTGGGAATTATACATTTATAATGAACCACTAATGGTAAATATTGTATTGGTGTTGGTATTGGTGGAAAAACAAACGACACAGGAGCATGGATAAAGGTGTTGATGATGTTGTTGCATGGGACCATCAACCTTATAAAAAAAAAGGGATAAGGAAACAAATCCATGATCAAGAAGATGGAGAGCGAATTCCACAATCCTCTGCAAGATACCGACTAAACTGGTAATGCCGAGGGTGTAAGTAGGATCCATGCAAGTAATGGTTTAATTATGACAATTGCATGAAGTAGTAAAGGCAAGAGATCTCACACCAAGTGGTTATTCAAAAATTTATACTACATTCATATAGAAATATATCCTGCCCTGTGAATGTTGATATGAACTTAATAACCTGAACAAGTGAGGACTGGTGGTCATGATTATAGCAATGCATATTATATGAGGTAGTAATGGTTAGGCCATGGTATGTTTGAATGCATAGTATTCCTGAATCAATACAAGGTAGCATTGAGTGAATATGCATTAAGAGATTTTATAAATCTTGTAGTTATGCATTAAATGAATGCATATGAAAAGTATGAGTAAATGTTGCAGATATGCATACATAAGTATGGGTGCAAATGTTGCGATGCAATGCATGAATGCATAAAGATAGTGCATGAGTTATTATGAATAACTAATGGCTAAAATGATGAATTGATGACAATTCTGGAACCATTTCAAGAGTTGTCATGAATGCAGGATAGTAAGTGCATAAAGAGGGTAGTCATGATCAATTGGCTGCCAAAAATGCTCTATGGAAGGGCAGGGTGGTACAAATGATACGCTTGTGAAGTAAGGAGTATCTAAACATTTCATTTAAATTGCCTAAATGATGTGATTGTAACCTGTAATTTAAAGTATGATAATGAGTGTGTGAAGTAAATTGGTTTTGGTAATATTGATATGCTAACAGCTGGAAGTATTTGAATTTTATAATTCTAAAAATGCTTCCGTGATTGTTGCAGCAATGGAAAAAGTTATATGCATCAAGACTTACCAAGTGTTTGGCTGATTGAAGTTCAGGGTTCAAGTAGATTGCCTGGGGCTTAGCAATGAGAGTAAGACCATGACAAAGGCCAGAATATACCATGTGAAAGAGCCAAACCTCCTGAGAAGAGTCTCATGGATGTGAAGCTAGTTTGTATGCATAATGAGTTGTCAAATTTGAATTTGTGAATTTCGGTTTGAGAAATTGCTGACAGCTACTAATCACTATTGGCTTGCATAGAATTGTGTCAAGAGGACGCATTGTAAGTGGTTATTCATGTTATGCTAGTAAGCATAAAATTATAATGGGCATAGTAGTGCTACTTACAAGAGACCCACAAATGAGGATCACCTCATTGCTAAGAAAATCAATTTCTGTAGTAAACAGAGTTGCAAATTCTTATTGAATTTAATTACTAATGTCATTGCTTAGTTATGGAGCAATCAATTTGGATTGTATTATCAGGTAATGATTGACTGTTTGGCTACTTGATGAATGTGCCAGGGGTACACATTGCAGAAAAACCATGTGTGATGGCCTGAAGGAGCCAAACTTTATGGGGAGGTTTTCCCCTATCTTGGAAATGGATTTCGGGTGAAACTCCATTGGACATTTTGGAAATGTCTCATCTGCACTACATGTTGGTAAGAAACACGAGTAAGATGGTATGGATTATGTCGGTAAGACATGTGAGAAGGAGTTGGGATGGCAAACCAAGGGACTGTCAACTCAGAGAAGGGAGCCTCCATTCCTCGTTAACAAAGGAATACTGTATCTGCAAATGGATAAGTGTTCTGTGACCGTAGCTAAGAATATGCATGTCTAATTTTTAAATTCAATATGCAGGGCATGTTTTGATTTTATTTCCATTATGACAGATTGCTTGAGTATGCATAGGGCCTACATGGCTCACATCGAAAAGGGGTGCACACTTTCCTGATGTCGAATCATGAAAGGGTTTTCAATATTGATTACACCCTAGGGGGTGGACGCACTCCTGGTGTTTCAATACTTGATAGAGAATGATATGAAACATGATTACGGTTTTTAGAGCAATAATGCTGATGAGTTTGCATATATTTCTTGTGTTGTCAGGCTAAACAGATGTAGTCTGGTGTTGCACACTAGAGAGAAAAGGGTAAACGGTTGTTACAATGTTGGCTTGATTGCTTGCAGCTTGATAAACCCAATTGTGTATTGGCTTGGCTGGACGGTCTGATAAACCCAACTATAGGTTGGCTTGACTGTGCTTGATATGTATAAAAGGATGTGGTGAAGATGTCACTGAAATAGGGTTGTTATATGCCTAGGGATCCATAGTAGATCTTGGACCTAGAAATGGTCATTTATGGTTTATATAAGTGTGTTGTTGATATAAGTGCGTTGCTGATATAAGTGCATTGTTGATATAAGTGCATGGGATGATAAACCCAACTGTGTTGGCTTGGCTGATTTGTTCCTTCCCAATCGGCGCGAAGGTGTACTGGTTGGACATTAAGTAATTGGTGTTGAGAGCCTACGTGCTGGCCTAACATCCAAGTCCATAGGCGATCCCAAGGCTAGCAAAGTGAAGTAGGATCCTGTGGACGAGAGAGGAAACGCACAATATAGATAAGTATTGGATTCTCTGCAGCTTCTTGATTTCAAATATACATGTGTATATGATTTGGTTATGATATTATAAGCTCTTGTTTAGAGGTAAAAACCGATGAGAATAAACTAAACATGTGAATCCATTTGATGTTTGAATATAGGTATCGCTGCGAGCAAGGACTATGAGGGCATCCTTGTGATGCATGTGGACATGTGACTATCCTAAAGAGCTCAAAATGAGAAATAATGAAGAAGGTGCTAGTGGGACTGTGAAGGCCCTAGTAGCCAAGAGTTGTAGACAAACCATGTGGAGAGACTCCATGGTTGAGGGGTCTAGAATAGACCATGGACACTAAGTGTCATGGCCAAGAAGGGTTGGCCTAGCATTCACAGTGAATTGAAAGAGGCTAAGAGCATGAAAACCACAGTGGTGGTGTGGGTTCCAGAATGGAACAGGACAAAGAAGGGAAAAACTCTTGTTGCTCTCTCTTTCCTTTTATTATTATTATTATTATTATATATATATATATCTACATATACTTATGCATTTATGAAAATAGAAGATTGTTGAGTGCATGTATGGCTGAAAATATAATGTGTGTATTTGCTTAAAGTAAACTGTGAATGCTGGAATATTTAATTCCCTGCCCAAGAATGGACATGAATGAGCTCATGTGCCTGTTGGGAAGGCATGAAAAATATGAAAGCCTCATTCATGAGACTTGGACTGTCATGCCAACTGGGCAATTAATTGACTGATTGTAATGCCTATATTATGCTTGGTCTAACATAATTTCAATGATGCATTTCACAGGTGAGAAAAGTGAAATCCAGTAGTGCACATTGATCATGGCGGCAGACAAAAAGCTATTGGATTTGGCAGGAAGTCTCCTTCAAACAATTGCCAAGACCCAAGAAAATCTTGGAGAGATGCTCAAGATATAGAAAAGGCAAAATGAGATGAACCACCATATTTTGCAGGAATCTATTGGTTTGCAAAAAGAGGTAAAAAACCTTCTGGGAGCAATCCGTAAGGGGAAGGAAATTGGATCAATGATGGGGCATTCGTCCACTCGATCCATTAAGAAACGTTCCAGGCATGAATACTCAAAGGAAATTGAGCAGGTAAAGATGAAGCAACCAGTGAAATGTTGGAGATGTGGAGGACATCATTGCCGTCGGAACTGCCCAACAAGGGAACATTAAGAGGGTAGCAGCCAAAAAGTTCCTAGATTTGGGGATGAGCTGAATGCTGAGAACCAGCAGGAGAAGTTTGTAGAAGCCAAGGGGCTTGGCCCTGAAAGTTCAAAGTAAATAATTGAACGTAGGACGGATCTGCAAAATTTTGGAAATTTTGGATGTATAAATTGTATATGTATTCCTAAGTATTGGAACACTGAGGATGGTGTTATTCAAAAGGGGAGGGGAATGTAACACCCCGGTTTTGACCCCATTTGCATTGAAAGGTACATGATGTATATATTGTAATTAATTTTGGTGTGGAGCTAAAGGAAAAATCCCCGCCATTGATTTGGTTGTGTTAAGTTTCGGCGATTGAAATCGTTGCCGATGGTATATCATGCTATCCAGCACCTTATAGTTTTGGCATCATGTAAATATGCACTTTAATTAAAATGAACCCAACCAGCTACATCAATGCAACCATGATGAAAAGGGCATGAGTTTCCTAAGGATAAGGAGGGGAATTATTAAACCTTGGGCCAATGGGGAAAATCCATGTGTCAGTTGTTAAACCCATTTAGTTGTCACCCACCCTTTTGACTCATTCACCTTTCCTTGTCTCATCAGTCAACTACCACATTAAAACTTCTGTTGATTAGTTGGGGGTAGTTATTGCTGGGCAGTGGTGTGTGGTAGGACTGTCAGCCCTTTCCCACATGCACACTCCACCAGCGGACTCTCACTTCACATGGGCAAGGAAGCAAACAACTCCATTCCTCCATTCTGTCCATCCACACGCAGGGATGGTCGCTCCCTTCTCCTCACGCACAGGCTGGGATTCTTCATTATTCTCCTCACACAGCAAGCTGGGGAGCCATTTTCTGTCATCCACGATTTCCCTGTGAAGGATCCATTCACGATTTCTTCTCTGGGGGTGTGTTTCCATACCGATTTTGTGGTCTGTGTATATGTTTTCCCTGCCCAGGCTGAGAGTCTGATCACCTCTTCTATTTCGGGCTGTGTATTTCCCGTTGTTTCAATGTTGAGATTGGGGCTATTATTTTCCCCACAATTTGTGGTTTGATGTGGGTTATTTTCATTTTGGGTTTGCTGTGACTATTATTGAGTCGTTTTGGCCATGATAGGGCCAAGAACGACTCAGGAATTGGATTTTCCCGCCCAAGCTATGAACCGCTTGTTTTTTATGTGTGTATGCATTGGTTGGTCTTCGGACCGTGTTGGCTTGCTGATTTGTGTATTCTTGGCTATGTGTAAGCCTGCTTGTTCCTTATTCCTTGGGAAATCATGCCCAGCTCAGGGGTGGCAGTGTTGCTGAGAGGTTAAGGAGCACACTGGCCTATGGTTGGGTGGAATGTTGCAGCGACGTAGCTGGTTGTGGGACAAATACTGCATAAGATAAGTATTCTTGACTATTCCATCTCTGCAATTATATTTGATGTCTAATGAATTATGATGAACTTGTTGAATGCTTGAATGCATGGTTTGCTTCCGTTGTATGCTTAATAATTATGCATCTATGCATGTTTTACTTCAAAGCTTTTCAGTTTGTCAGTTTTTAGTTATTAAAACTTCATGGGGCTAGTTGCCCGGATGTTTGGTGTTTAGTAGCATCCTCTTTCCTAGTCGGAGGGTCGGGGACGTTACAAGGTCAAGATGTCAAATTTGGATTTGGAGCTGAAATCCCGCAGTACTAGATCATGAGCAAATTAGGGTTTTGCTTTTTCGGAGATTTGTCCACCCAAATGCCTTTAAATTTGTCCCTGACTTTGATTTTGGGGAGGAGATCAATCCATGCCTGGGCTCACTAAAAAATTGCTCTTTTGTGAAAATCCCTAATTTTCGACAGCAATGTGGGGTCCAAAACTGAAAAATCTCAGAATTGGATTCTGCTTCGACAGAAAGATGCACCCTAAGGAGGAGAGTTATTCCACCTTACTTTTGCTGAAAATCTGTGGAGGAAGATCCACAAACTAGGAATCCCTAGTTCCCACAGCTGCACGGTGTCTTCTTCTCAGGTTAGCTCTGATACCATGTTAGTTTTTCAACATTAAGCTAGCATTATTAGGATCTTTAACTGAGAGAATAACAAGTACAGCTATCAAACACAAGAGACAATGAACATAGTTTTTTTCCTCGGGGAAACCATAAATGGAGAAAACCCTGCAACTTTCTCAGAGATAGAATCAACACGAAAATAGTAAAAGCCCAAAACAGTAAGTGATCTCCCGACAGTAGTGATCTTCTTCTTATCTAGCCCCAGTGTCTTCTCCTTCCTGAACTATGCGTTACACTTGAGTGTGTATGAGTTGTATGATAAATAGAGACTCCAGTTCTATATTTATACTAATCCTGACATGACTAAAACCCTACCAGGGCCGACCTCTACTAGGAGAGTCTAATAACCCTAGTGCCCCAGAACTGCGAGGACTTTAACCCTTAGACAATCAGAGGGTTACCCACAATGACTTGACATGACTTGTTTACATTATTGATCCTCCCGATCGGAACATCGGGGCATGACAACATGACTCAATTACATTATAGATACATCCCGGAATAAACATCGGGTTACAATACATAAGATACATAGATGAATACATTCTGAAGTTACAAATACATCAACAGTTGTGTAGATAATTTCACCCAATGGTGTGGGGTTTTTATCTGGTAACTTGTCTATCTATCCCTAGGTTCAGTATCCATAATAAAGATCACATGTGTGAAATGTAAATTTTCCAAATTGAAAAAAAAATTGTATGAGAAGCCATTTTGAAATTCCCTCCAAAGGCTATGTGTGTGCCAATGAATCTATTAAAAAGTATGAGTCTCTTCTCTGATGATATATCCATCTATCCATAGTATCAGATCCTAATCTAGTGAACACACGTGTGAGATATGGATTTTCCAATTTGGAGAAAAAAAATGTTTGCCTATTAAAAATAAATGAAATTTTCCTAAGTGTTAAAACTAGTTACAGAAGGCTATTTTCAAATGCCCACCAATTGTTGTCCTTAAGCCAACAAATTAATCCAAAGGCATGGGGATGTTATTTGGTGATCTAGCTATCCAACCACGGTCTCACATCTTTATTATGGTGTTCACAAGTCAAAAGACAGGGCTGCAAATTTAAACAAAAATAAAGTATGATTGTGTAAAAAATATGATTGCACAGAAAATCTATCCAAGACAATCAATTCCATGGAGGATAGGTAAATCCCATGGATAACAAGAGACCATTGGGTAGTAGAGAATGGAAGGGGATATTGTGCATCTTGTTGAAGACACCAGTTTGGCCTTTTGATATAGTATCCACATCCATATGTAAGAGGTTTCTAGTTCTAACTAAAAAGACATTAACAAATAAGTTAATGTAAGGAAAATTACCCAATGTATAGGATTCTCATAAGTCACTATGAATGCAGAAATGATCCACATGAAAGATATTCATTCTTCACTCTAATCCTTGACGATTTTCATCATTAATTTTCTAAAAGTAAAAAAACCATAGTAAGCAAAAATAAAATGAGCTGCTTGTTTACCATACTGGAAAATAACATATATCAAGCTTACCTCACTAGTAAGGCTATATTTTGCACAGTCAATAGCATGACGCAATGCTCTGTCAATGCTTTCCTCTGTCCTTGACAATGTCTCTAGCATTCCTTCAAAAGTGTCCCTGGCAATTGTTGCTTCTGTATCCCCACTAAGTGTCCCTCTAATCGATTTTCGCTCTAATCTTATTTTACCTTCTTCACTTGATTCCAGATCCATTGTATTTGGCAGACCCCACTGTTGCACATATAACTATGATCGACATTTGAAAGACTGCAAAAATAATGGACTCCAAAAAAATGGAGAGGAGAACAAATTTAGTGCCTTTCCCAGGAATGAGAAGGTGCCTGCTTAAAAAAAGTATTCTGAGAAGATTACTGTCAAACAAAATCAAACAAGTCAAAGTCTCACAGTGCATCAAATTCAAGTAATCACTTTGCTTCCTCTAAATTTACTCAGCCACTTTTTGAAAATTGTGTTGATGTTGGCAACGAAGGGTGAAAATTAAAGTTGGTCATATCATATCTAAAAATGTAATTAGTATTAAGGGGATTGACCTTCAAATTCTATTTGAGGAATAGATTACTGTCAAAATATTTTTTCAGTGCAAGGATCTACCCCAAAAAAAGCTTGATGGGATGGCCCAAGAATACTTCCACATCTAGTACTTTAGGGATAAAACAATTTATCAAGGGGGCTCTATTAACATTGTCAAAAGACAATGTATTGTCTCAAGCTAAGAGGAAATGCCCAACAATGATTAAAAACGAAGCAGGTGAGACCAATGATTTATTAGAAGGGTTAGCACTGGTTTTTAGAGGCATTAGAGGTTGTATGTTATAGTTTGGTAGAGATTTAAAGGATGGAAATATATAAGAATTCATGTATAAATTCAATTATGTGGCTTAACTATCTCATATTTTACTTCATAATCCCTTTTTCAAATATTTCTTTGTACTAGATGCTCATGTCAACTAGAAACACAACAATTAGATATTCCAGGTGTAACTGGAAAACCATACATTTGGGATATTTATTTATGGTCATTAGCAGCAGATCATCTTCTTGTTGATCCTCTCTATATATTTAGCTGTGATCTTATTATTTGTACACTGACATACATCCTCTAGAGATTCCAATGACACAACCATCCCTCTAGAAATAACATTCCCATATCTGTATCCTCTATCATAAAGATAAGGTTGATTTATATGTCTATAGGACCTCAAAAATTAATTGAGTTGGATACAAATCAAATATGGAAATAGGTCAAGGATTCCAAAGACATGGGCCATGGAAAAGGAAAAGGGAGTCATGCCTCTTCTCTTCGTGTATTTTATTTTTCTAAAATCAAACTCGATCAACTCTTTTAGCTCATTATATGACTTTGTTGACATACATAAGGCCACTATATAAAGGAATAGTAGCATAATTTGATCTTCTGTTATGTTAAATTGCACAAGTATTCCTCAAACAACTAAGATTTGATAAGGCCACATTTATGTGAGCAAGTGGTCTTCTAATTGGTTGCAACAAACTAAATATACTTCATTTACCATTGGAATGACAACTTGATCATAGAAAATTATTCTATTGTGCAGATGGACAGACTACCTACATTTATGAATTTTTTTATAGTTAGATTTGCAAAGAATGATACAATAATATTTACATTTCTTGATGCCGGGATTTATAGTGCATCCAAAAATTTAAACAAAAATTGAGAAGAATATGCTACAAGATAAAATTCCAATGGATGGTGGAATGCTCTCACATAATTGATTACTAGCTAGATTCACATATTTTAATGCACCCATGTTCCAGAATAGATTATCTATGTCCCATGTGATGGCGTCGTTGGATAGATAGAGAGATGTATAAAGAGAAAGAGAAGTAGTGTCTTGGCCATTGAATCTCATTGAAATACCACAACCAACCAACCGCAGATCCACTAAAAAACTGGAGTTTGTAACCCAGTCAAGGATGACCTCAAAGATTATATTATTATGGGACAAATCAAGAGTTTCTAGACCAATGTTATCAAGCTCTGACAGCAGTATGGATAGTCATAGGATATTGCTGGAGATATTAAGAAAAATATAATATATATAGTCGGTGATTAAGGAAGGGTTTTTGTGAGATCGTTGTTTGATAGATCCAAGTATCCCAAATATTGGACATTTACAAATAACTGAAGTGAGAAGAGGCCTGAAAAGCTTCCCAATCAGGCAAGGATGTCAT
Organism: Pseudotsuga menziesii; assembly: GCA_001517045.1. Taxonomy (NCBI): domain Eukaryota; kingdom Viridiplantae; phylum Streptophyta; class Pinopsida; order Pinales; family Pinaceae; genus Pseudotsuga; species Pseudotsuga menziesii. The sequence goes on along the minus strand of LPNX010816360.1, from coordinate 191,162 downwards.
CGCTTATATTGTTTTCGGATAAAATGAGGGTGTGAATTTTATAGGATTTTTAAAGAACGGGGATGCTCCCTATGAACATGTTTTGGCATATACCCTAATAGTAAATGGATTCTAGATTGAGAAAGGAATCTGGGAAGGATTCAAATACAATATGAGTAAGTGCATTTGAATTGTTGAGAGTAACACATAGTACATACATTAAAAGTACCGGGCAAAATATTTCAAGGATTTCTAAGCTTAAGACAGAGCGCGAAATCTAGTTTACAAATAAAATTGAAAGAACATTCAAGGATATTATACAATCAAAAGACCGTCATCAACAAGTGTTCCTTATTCAACATCAAGAACAACAAACAAAGTATTAGATATCATTTGTAGCAACAGAGCATATTTTAATGAAAATGATTGTTTTAGTCATTAAGTTCAAAGAGTTGTTTCTGCCAAATCAAGATGCATTTTCAGAAACTGAGAGAGGACTTTCTTCAGCACGGGCCAATATTCAAAAACCTCTCTCAATTGTTACACATGTATTATATTTTGGGATAATTTAAGTCATCTTCACAGGAAAATTTTCTAGAATTTCAGTTTACTGTCTAAGTCATCAACTTCAAAATCCAATTCCAATGATCGGGAGATGCATCTAAGAAAATGAAGACATGGGTTTTGTCAGGGACATGGTCAATTACAAAACCATCTCTCATATTTCACATAGCTATCACCATTTTAGATGTGCAGGTGGGGATTTGAAGCCTATTTTTCAGCAGTCTGCTTCCTGAAATGAAGCAAATCAATTGTAATTGTTTTTATTTTTAAAGTTCAGTTAGATTTCAAATTCAAGACTAGGTAGAGGTTGTTTTAATCTAAATTCATATGTATTTGATATACAATAGACAGGATTCAAGAGGATTTTTTTCGTGGAAGGCTATGTAGTATAATAAAACAAATGCAATGAATTATTTTATTGATTATCAAAGCTAATGAAAACAACCAGAAATGTGAAACCGAAATATAGTGAAAAATAGCAACCATGCCGCATCAACATGACGAGAACACCATTTTTTACGAACAAATCACAGGGGAAGCATGAAGAACCCACCAGCAAGAGCAATAAATCTCCAGGCTAAGAATGTCAACAAGAGGTACACCACTGTCGGTCCTCGGTGAACCAAGAACCTAGGACTGTAGAGGGATGCGACAACACCCCATCCCTAATCACCGGAGAAGATAGGGCACAATATTTTTGAACAAGGAAAACACAGAGCAGCATGAAGAGCTGGCCCAATCTTAGTACTATACAATACTAATGGAACACACAGAGAACCATGAATCCAGGCTTCAAATTTGAACATGCACTGTCAGCTATCCATTTTGTAGGTTCATATTCCAAAATATCATTTACAGTACTAAAAGTTGTATCTAAAAGGGTTTTCAACCATTTCTTTCCAAGCATGATCTAATGTACCTCTTACACGATTTGGATGCCTCCGTAGCAGAAGATCCTACATAGCATGTTCTTGCCTCTCTTAGACCTCTTCGCTCTCTATTCCACATACATGGTTCAAAACCCCCATTCATGTTCCATAACGCATTTTCAAACTTTCAAAAAATTTGTGGTGCTAAAACCCTTATCTTAGAAAGTTATGGCTTCCAAAATGCATATTTTTGTTTTTTTTATCTTGATGGTTTCTTTTATGTGTCTATATATGTGTGTGTGTGTGTCTTTTTGTTGGTTTAGTTTATAAATATATAATAATATATATTTAAGGTACTATCATTCAAGTAAAGAAGCATGAGAATGTAAGTGTAATTTCAAATTTAGTGGTGGGAAAGGATAAACCTTTTGGTTTTTTTGGTGGTGTTATCTGATGTAATTTAGGTGTTAGTGATATAATCTAGGTTTTAGTGAGTAAACAAAATTCTACTTTTTTTAAATTCATATAAATTATTTTTAATGTATTTTTGATGTTATTATGAACAACATAGTAGAGTTTAGTTTTGCAATAATCTTGATGTTTTTTGTATTGGAGCAATGTGTTAGATACCTTCAAATGTTTGGAGACTAAAACTAGGTTGTATTCAATCTAGAAAGATCTATCGCTTCTTGAAATTAGAACCCCTTGGGGGGTATTTAGAGAATGATGGAATCAAAATATCAATTGCAATCTATCTATTTTTGTCATCTCAAGAGAGAACACAATCAAGAAGCAGACATATCATCAAAGAGGGAATAAAACTAGCAGTCAACCTCCCTATTGGTTATTGGATATAGGGAAGGTGAAGCACTATTTAGGTTTCTTCTTTACAAGATGGACCCTCTCTCACTCTATTCATCGATGGGGCCTGCAACTATCCCATCATGTAATGTTGGCCTTGTTAGCTCCTAACATAGAGGGCTAATGAATTTGCGTTGGCCCATGTTGTACATTGAAGTCAACATCAACAATATTTTCATTTATGGCTTATGGGCTATATGTCAACTCGTAGGTCATGACGCATTGTCTAAATAGGGAAATAAATATACAAGGAGAGTGGATCTGGGATCTATGATCCAAAAATAGTGAGTATGTCATGGTACACACTGGAAGTGTCTCTCCTAATATCCGAAGCCGAATGAGGAAAACTTGAAATAGTAATGTGTATGAAAGAACTATAAGAACTAGAAGGGGAGCTATAATGGGTAGTGTGTCGACGTCGAGAGTGGGGAGCCTATTGTTGTGATTTGGATGCATACAACTAAGTGTTGGGATGGTGTCGAGACTAGCACATCGATGGGGTTGGGAGGACGTAGAGGTGGTCTATGGTTAGAAGCAATGTCGTCCTTTGTCGATATCTAGAAGCCCCTAAAGGAGGGGAGCACTGGAAAGAAGGAAGTGATCTACTGAGTGGAGGCCAGTCCCAACTGCAAATGTCACTAGAGGAGGGAATGAAGAAAATAGTAAACATGTTTTGTGGAAACTATGGTAGGGTGAAATCATGAATCTGGGTGTCTATTTTGGGGGGGAATTATAAGAAAAGCAGTGTTTTTTTTGCAAGTTTATCAACTTCGAGCAAAGAAAAATTAGATTTGTATTTAGAATTTCATTTTGTAGTAAAAACAAAAGTTGTAGAGAATTGTGTTAGCTTTCTATCGGTTATTTCTTAGAATTTTTTTATTGGCATTTCATATGTCATTTTTGCAAGTGTTTGATAGTATGTTATTAATTAATGAAATTATGATAAATAGTCATTTTTTTTACACCAGTTTATTCATTATTCAACTATTGTTCATTGAAAACAAAATATGTTATGATAATCTAGACATATTGTACTAAAGGATGTCTATAAGTTTGTATGAAATAGCCGCATGCAATAATTATTAGAAGTTTTTGAAGTGGACCATTACGAAAAACCACAATAAAACTGACATGTTTAGGTTGACACAACATCTTCCCTAAGTTTCCAATTCAAAACCAAAAAAACTAGAAGTACCCTTTTGAAGACAAGACATCAATGTTGAGGACCATGATTTTTCCAAAAAAAATTCATCGTGTCTTTAATAAGTTATTGAATTTTCATTTCAATGAATTATATTAAATTTTGAAGCAATCCAAACACCTTCTAAGAAATATAATAAATAAAATTAGTGGATCACACCAATTTCAACAAAATTCACATCTATAGAAAGTAGATTGAATTATGCAAATAATGGTATTGTTTGTGAAGAGAAATTGTAAGAATTTGATATGATCCGATCTCTCTGAAATTGGAAGAAAAGTTAGATATGAGATGGAATTCCATTTTTGAAAATTTACAGGTTTTCAGCCGAAAAGAATTAAATGTTCAGCTGAATATCCTTAAATGTTCAGCCGAAAGTTAGATTTAACAGACGGAAAAGAGTTCGGTCGAACTAATAGTTCAGCCAAAAATCTTTATTGAATTTTTTCCACCGGTCGGAAAAAAACTTGAAACGTTTTTTTCGAAACACCGTTTCATTTCATGAACTTGAAACGTTTTTACGTTTTTTCGAAACACCGTTTCAATTCTTTATTTATATGAATAAAGGCTCAACATATTTGATCAACAGTTTACACATTTATAGAAGAAGGAAAGCTTTCTTTTGTGGTAAGTATTCGTAAAACTTATCTTTTAAGGTGAAGGCTATTTTTATTTGATACCAAACATTATTTTGAAAATTTGTTGTCTTTTTTACTTTACGGAAGATGTTTCTGGAAAATATTTTATGGTACAAATTTTCTTAAAAATTTTGCACCAATTTAGTCTATGGTACATTTTTTTTTTAATATTTTGAACAATATTTTATGGACATATTTACTTTTTATAACCTTGCCTTAAACGAGTTAATTATCTATTTTTAGTAGTCATCTTTTGGTCTTTTAATTGGTAATTTATATTTAGTGAATGCGGCTTTATACTGGTTAATTATACTTTTATAACATTTAAATAAACTGTAATTTCTTTGTAATTCATGTGGCCTAGAAGTGCCAAATTTGGTTGATAACCTTCCTTGTAGCCATTATCACTATTTTTTGTAGTCATATTGTTTGAGGTAGATGACTCTTACTTTTATTGTATTTTCTAAGGTGAATTTTTTTTTGATGATTAAGATTCTCTTGAGGGCAATTTATTCTAAGTTGAAGGTATACATTGAATAATCATGGGCAACAAAAAAACACAAAAGAGGAAATGTGATCGCACTCGAGATGATGCCTTACATAATGAAAAGCAAAAACTTAGATACAATGAAAGAAAGAAAGAAAAGAATACAAATATTGAAGACATTGCTAATGATAG
>LPNX010816360.1:170828-186222 GCA_001517045.1 Pseudotsuga menziesii | reverse complement strand
GTATATTTGAAATATTCTAAATTAAAATTGAAATTGAAATATATATAGGTGGCTTCATCATTGACGACGACATGTTACAAAATGTTGATAAAGAAAAATTCGGAAACACGAAACCTGACCATATTGTACGATATCATGCTGAAAAGATGCATGGACAATTTCTGGAAAAAGAATCAGTGGCAACAAAAGCTCAAATTTTGAGGTGTTTATTAGTCTCCAAGATGTTGAAGGAAGCTTGGTCATTATCGGGTATTCAAAAGAAGACAAAAGATTCAAAGGTGAAGCAAAATGTGTTCGAAAATATAGCTAATGCAATAAAAACGAATGGAAATTCTAGAAAGAAAGATACTAGTGTTGCACGTAGAATAATACAAACAGCAATTATTTCATCTAGTACTAGACAAAAACGTTTGACAATGTAGATCGCAAAGGTTATCAGAACTTCATGGAAAACATTGTACAAATATAACAAATTTTGATTACAAATAGATGCAAATGATGAGCTTGCTTATTGGGCAATTATTTGTAGGAAACCCTATAAAGATAGGGTCAGTGAAAGTGTTAAAGCTATGAAGCATGAATATTGGGTGGCGAATTCTCATGTTTGACTAAATGCAAGAGACATGATACAACGCACAATATCTCGAAATCAGTATGAAATCCATCCAAAACATATATTGGAGATGACCCAAATACAATTGTTCAATAAATTCAAAGATGAACACAGTGAATTGAATATGTCAATCAATACATTTGTACAACAGAAGCCATTGTATGTTAGACCTATCACTATTCGTGACACATGTTGTTGGCGTTATCATGTTGAGTTTGAATTATATTATGACACATTCCTTCGGTTTGGTAAAACATTTTGGTCGAATTCACCTCCTTCCACAATTCATGCTTTTATATTTGAAATTCTATGTGAAAGAGATAGTCACAAGATTGTTTACAACAAAAGATGTGTTTGTGGAAAGAAATGTGATAATTATGGAAATCTAGCTTTATTCCACCATAAATATCCTATTGATATTAACGATCAGTCATTGTCAAATATCATAGTTGATTGGAAGAGATATGAATATGTCATGTATTCCCACAATTCTACAAGTTCTTCAAATGCTCTTTCGAAAAGGATAGATTTACAAGAAGACAAAATCAGTGTTACATAGTTTTTGAAGAAGTTTGAAAAAGAAGTTTATAAATACATAAAACATTCACATAGAGCACGATGGCAAGACTGGAAATTCAAACAATCACGTGATGTTTTTCCACAGGGAACTATTTTTTCTGTGGTTGATTTTGCAGAGAATTACACATTTGAAGCACAAAAAGAAATGCAGAGTGAATATTATCATTCTGACCAAGTTTCTATATTTGTCCATGTTCTATATAGATATGCTCAACAAAATGTTGATGATATAGAAAGCACAAATGAAAATTGACATGTGATCAAGGAATACCATTTCTATATCAGCGATGACCACACGCATAATACACATTATGAACAACATTGTTTTGATATTATTTATGGTTCATTGAAAACACGTGGAGTTGTTATTAATGAACATTGGATATGGTTACATGGATGTGCAGGGCAATTTAAATCTTCACGATCATTCTTCTGGCTATGTCGCCTTCATAAAAAAAACAAATATTAAACATCATTGGAATTTTTTTGAAACTGGTCATGGAAAAGGGGAGCACAATGATGCCGAGGCGTGTGTAAAACAAGCACTTCGGAGGTATCAAATGAACCATTCTGGTAATCGATTTGTGTGTGCTAATCAAGTTGTTCAATGGTGTCATTTAAATCTCAGCCATGATTACAATCAACAATCAAAAGATGTGCGCAGGTATGAACTTTGTTTTCAAAACAGAATTATTCAACTTAGAATGACTTTAATATATACATCTACCAACATTTTATTCACATGTACATGTAAAATTGTTTATGTTGGATAGGTTTTTTTGGCATATTGAAATCCAAGATATAGACAGATCAATCCCATATGATGCTAGCACTGTTCATGGAACTCGATATTTACACCCAATCAAAACAAAAACCTTCCAAAATTTGTTTTCATTTGATAGTAGGAAGCTAACATGCTTTTGTCCTATTTGCATGGAGGACACATAATCAATAGAGAACTGTGAAAACATCAATGAAAATTATGTTAAACCTTGAAAACACAACGAAATTAATTTAAAAGGAAAAATGCCACTCGCAAGCTTTGAAGAGTTGGAATCAGAGGACATTGCAATATCAACTAATGGTGATAGACTTTCCGATCTAGTTAGAGAAGGTAATTTTATGTATACTTTACTAAATTTTTCTATTTTTATTTTAAAGTTGTTTTACAATGAATGAAAATGGTTTGATTTAATGAAGATGAATTTGACAAATTCAATGTTCTTAATTATGTGTAGGAGATGTATTTGGTGTGGTTGCACCCATAGACAACAATGAAAATGTGAGATATTATTTGATGCGATGCACAGAGAGAAAGATGAAATTATTGGACGACTATGATGACAGAGGTTTTATATATGAAAGAGGGTCAATTCTATTAAAAGATTATTTTTTTCCAGAAACATATCAATCTAAAAGGGACAATCACTTTAAATACTATCAACATGATGTCATATGCTGCCAATATAGTCATTTAGTATGCACAACTCGCATAAAGTTGATAGAAGTTAAATCAATTAAAAAATTGAACGCTAGAAGATGGAAGATGTCAAAAGTTGATCATGAAAGAATAATTGAAGATGGCATTCCTTTAAGATCTTGTTTCTAATTTGAATCATATTGAACATGATACATACTTTATTATTTTTACTTAAATATGATATCAAGTTCTTACATTGTTGAGATTATGTCCATCAAATCGAGGAAACTTATAAAATAGTGTTCTTGCATTGTTGAGCTTATAGCTCATTGTTCTTAGATTGTTTCACGTATGTATATATCAAATTGAACATTACCAAATCATTACTAATGATTAAATATTAAAAATCATTACTAATGATTAAATATTAAACATTACTAATGATTAAAAATCATTTAGACACAAGTACTAAATATTGAACATTACCAAATATTACTAAATATTTAGACACAAGTACTAAATATTGAACTTTACTAGATCATTAAATATTGAACATTAGTAATGATTAAATATCATTTAGACACAAGTACAACATATTGTATATAAACATCATAAATTCATAACATACAAACATTCATAACTAACATTATTTATGATTGAAAACATTCATAAAATGAATTTTTTTTAATATTCAACAGATATCATATATTTTTCCACTTACTTAAATCATTGAATGAATATTCAACAGATATCATATTTATCAAACCACAACAATTACAAGATTTATATTAACAAACCACAATCCTATGGATTTTTTGTTGGAACTATGAAAGGACCACATGAGTATGGTAATGCTAGAGATACTCTACATCATTTTGAAATGCACAGCTTAAAATTTAAAGTAAGCCTAGGCCAGGGTTCTAATAACTATGTAGAATTATTCCCTTCAAAATCTTGATTGAATTTGCACAAAAGAGGATTGTGAAATAAATTCAAATATTTAATGATTCTTGTTTCTTCATTAGTGGGATGCAAGGAGATACTAGAACCTATAATTGTTATCTTATTCCTATTATAGAGCATATAAATAAGGTATCGCAAGCTTTTGAGAACATCACTTTCATAATTATCTACCCATAAATTGAAATATAAGTTTATACACTCTTAAATAAGGGACACAAATTGGCAAAGGGACCCATGATGCTATAAAAAACAACGAATGGAATCCCTATCTCTCTTATGATTAGCAAATTGGCAAAGGGACCCATGATGCCATAAAAAACAATGGAATTAATCCCTATCTCTCTTATGATTAGCATATGTGTTTTTTGCAAATATAGACAGAATTGTAGCTTAGTTTTGGTGTTTCTTATTTTTTTAGTTTCTTATAATCTATAAGGTTATGATTACTAATGATTAAAAATAATTTAGACACAAGTACTAAATGATTTTACATTACTAAATATGACTAACTAAATATTTAGACACGGCTACTAAATATTGAACATTACTAGAGCATTAAATATTGAACATTACTAATGATTAAATATCATTTAGATACAAGTACAGCATATTGTATATAAACATCAATTAACATATTGAACAGATTGAACATTCCTGATGGGTGAAATCATGAATGTGGGTGTAAATCCATTCAGCCTTTTATTGAACATTCCTTATAATTGAAAACACAAGTATATCATATTGTATATAAACATCAGCTAACATATTGAACATTCCTAACATTCCTAAAGTGGTTCTTTAGAAAATCTATGCATATATAAATTCATAACATACAAACATTCATAACTAACATTATTTATGATTGACAACATCCCTAAAATGCATTTCAATGAATATTCAAAAGATATCATATATTATTCCACTTAAATCATTGAAAACATTCCTAACTAGTTCATTCCAAAAGTGCATTTTAAAGTGCATTTTATTGAAAATTCAGATGGATATCATACATATATTATTCCACCTAGAAATGATTGAAAACATTCCTAAAGAGCATTGAATATTGAACATTACTTATGATTGAAAATCATTTAAACACAAGTACAATATATTGTATATAAACATCAACTAACATATTGAACATTCCTAACATTCATAAAGTGGTTCTTTATAAAAATCTATGTGTGTTAACATCAAAGACATTAATCTATGTATCGCATGACCAAATTAAATCATTTAAACAAAATTTATGAAATTAAACCATTTAAAACCAAAAACCTCCAAAAACTATATATATATATGAACGGTCCAAAATGATATATATGTTTAAAATATATAAGTTAAACTAATAAGTTTAAAGTTTTGACATGGAATATGTCAAATCAACAAGTTCACGTGTATAAAAACATATATAACTATGTAATATCCATTATATGGATATCACTCTCCACATTCTCTTGGCGATTGACCTATATAACACATGCAACATATAATTAAGCTTCAATATATAAATTTTATACTGTAAATAAACTTTAATAAAAATACAATTTGAAGTTAAAATAATAAAAATGAATAAATATACCTTAGTGAGCCCATCACCCAAAGAGGTCACCACGTCCATAGCCATGGAAGGTTGTATAATACATTTACCCACCTACAATTAAAATATCATTACTTAAACATTTAAAACATGTAATTTAAATGTAACTTTAAATTAAATTTAAATAAAATGTCAATTGTATTTAATCATTACTAAAACATTTAATCATTAATGAAACATTTGAAAGGTTCTTGATTTAACTCCAAACCTTGGGAGACACTAGGAATGTCTCCCAATATTGATGATGAGAGGGGCCCAATACCCATGGTCCTAGGCGAAGGGATCGGAACCTATGAACACAAACAAAATTTCAATCTTGGAAAAATATGTCATGATAATAATAAGAACATATAAGTTTATAGATCTATTTATGCAAATGTACCTCTTTCAATGGCCCTAAGTTAACACTAGAGTCGACCATAAAATCATGTTCATCCAACATTTGGGTGAACTGCAATTCAAATGAGTTCATTATATATTTAGATAAACTAACAAAACATGATTTAACAATTATGAGGAAAACATAAGAGTTCTCACATACCTCCTCCCTCCCACCTTCCTTGCGATGGAGTAAATCAAACAATCCATCTCGACAATGTTTTGCATATTCCTTGGCATATTCAAGGCTCATTGAATCTACCTCACTGTCTGTTTTATAAGAAAAATGTGCATGAGAATGAGCACGTGCTCTATGTCGATCCATGCCACCATCAACCCCCACTAGAGCAGATGGTAAGTTATCTCCTATGACGATTCTGACCACTAGACCAATCTGAGAGGTCACCTCCATCTCTGATCATAATGTAACAACTCTCTATGGTCAAGGCACCAAACGAGGTGTAGGCTTAGGCAACAATGGATCATGATAGGCTCCTCGTTCATACGTCCTACCTTTTCCAACCCCGTAAAATTTGGACACATCTTTGTAATCTGGCTTCATGTTTAAAAAAAACTCCACATAAAAAAATCTCGCAAAATAATGTGGCACTTCATCATTCCATGGAAATCTACCATAGGCAGCCAAAAATCTCTCATATAAATGGTGTGCAATCTTAGAGTGCTCGAAATATTGCACCTTTAACATCTTCTGCTTCGATCCTTCTTTCAAATTAAACATTGAAATGGCATCTGCTTTTGATACCCTCTTCTCTACATCAAACAACTTGTTAGGACCCATCACCTGAGCCCTTCGCATTCGCATAAAGTGAATAAAACAATCTGTTGTTAATGGCCCAACAATTCTATAGGCACCAATAAACTTGCCAAAAGATTCCAAAAGTATTTGCGAGCTTTGTCGACTCTCTATTGGGAGTTCCAAGCTAGCAAGATCATCCCTCAATTTTTTATGGTGGGTTGTGCATTGTTCAAGGGTGATAGAAACCTATTAATTTTCCCAAGGAAGAGCATCGGGTATATCTGAAGGATATATGGTCATGGGATGACAACCATGTGCTTGTTCAAAAGTATCCCTTCACCGACCTTGACCCTTTCTTCGAGCATTTGCATGACCTTGCTCTTGGTCCCTTGTAACATCCTCAGCGTCTCCACCCTCATTTTCTCCAAATGCATAACCCTCATTTTCTCTGAATTCATCATCACCCCCAACCTCTCTGAATGCATCATCATAACCCTCAACAGATCCATGATCATCTACATTTACACATGTAATCATGTATAATTTAATACATAAAGACACAAGCATATATATACACATACAAATTAGTAATTTATTTAAATAGATTATATATATATGTAACGTATTACCAATAAAATGTTGATGGTCCATTGGTCGTTCTCTAAAATAACGACCAGAAGAGGGCAAACGGTCACGAGATGATGAATCAAAAAATTGACCAGACACGGAAGCTTGGCCACTCTCACGAGACAATCTATTACGTCGTGTCTCTACAAAGAAAAATGCTAATAAAACTTAGTAAAATCAATGAACAATACTTGAAACAAATATAAATATTCACGCATACTCATAAATTTTGCATGTGCAAAATTTTTAAAAACATACCTAATGTGTCTCGATATAATACGCTAGAATATCTAGATGATTCAGACCATCTTCGAGAGCGAACATTTGAAGGTCTTTAAGTAGATGTAGGTGTGGTATTAGGCGTCCTTGTCTCAGATGTCTCTGTACATCTTCGACTCAAAGACTGAGTGACCACCTTGTCTCAAACCATCTCTACTGTATATCTCCTATAAACATCAAAATAAGCATCAATGAACTAATGTAGTTGATCCCATAGAAAGTTTTTGAGGACAGGGAAAAAACAATTGAATATACTTATTGTGTATAAAACATAATACGATCAATCCACATCAAGTTATTAATCTTGTGGAAATGATGGTGAGGAATAAAGAAAGAATTGAACCTTTTTGTTGATGTACTTTGATTCATATGGAGGGTGTTACGCACTAGAGCTACTTCAGTGTTCCTATAAGGCTAAGGCTAGAGCAAGGGGTCAAAAATTTTGATTGTATAGACCAAAGTGGGATTTATTATATGGATATAATGTTTGAGAGATTTTTACCCCTTGGACTGAACATGGACAACACCTTTGGTTTTACTCTCAAAAGTACTTGGCTTAGTGGCTTTGCTGACTGCCCCTTTGGTGTGATGAAGTCTCCACCATGCAGGGTTTTATGCCCATGGGTTGGTGCTCCAGGGCACACCTTTGTTGGAACAACCTACTATGTAACATGAACAACCAACATAAATTGATAGAAAATACAAATGAACAATAGAAAAAGATAAGATCTTAGAATATTGAACCAAGCATATGCACAATATCACGATATTATTATTCATAGTTGTCATGGTAGGAAATTATCCTTGACAAACCAAATAATCTACCTCGAAGAAACTTCATGGAAATATGTTTCATTTGTAAACTAAAGCACACTAGATGCAAAGGAATATATAGTGGGAATTTTTTACAACCTAGGGGGTTAACAGATTCAAGCTCTTTCTGTGTAGGTTCTAATGAAATTCTTAAGGTTTGGCTTAGCACTGATATCATGGGCTCGTGCAATGTCTACTTTAGTGCAACATCTAGTTCCTAGTGTTTTAGCAACAACTCAAGGTAAAATCATGAGCCAACAATAGTTTAACACAAATGCGAACAAAATGTGTCACATTATTGCATCAAGGTTGTGGAGTGATCACATTTTCACTATAGTCAACATGTGGCCTACACTAGCTAGCATGCCTAGTTCACAGTCCTAACACATGACCACACATCCTAATCATGATTACCACTAATATAATTCTAATTCTAATTGGATTGAAGTAATTGAATTTATGTAAGCAATGCAAATAATTTTGTTAATATATGTCTTAACATTTGTCTAGAGATATCATAAATATATGTTTGTATCCTTATGTTTTGTTTGTTAATTAAAATAAGAGGAGGTTCAATTGTTAGTTTATTGAAAAACAATGGAGAACATATGGCAAGACTATTTATTTTAAATCCAAACCATAAGTGCCTAAATATTGACTAATGTCCATAGTAAAGAGCCCTTAACAATAGTTTCTCTAGAGCACATCTTACAATTAAATTACTTTTCCATTAAACTACTAGCCCATTTCAAAGTTATGGAAGCTACCCCAAATGTCAAATGTCAAATTATAGTTGAACAATTAACGTAATTCTAGGTGTAATTTTAGTTAAATGTTTGGCTTCAAACATAGATAAAGTGAGTATAATTATATCACATATTGTGAGTCAAATTGATGAGGGCAAGATTAACATTACTTTGCAACATAAATGCATAGATATACCTTAAATCGCATCCTTTATAACTGTGGCAATTATATGTTGCTCATTTGCCAGTTATCTATTAATCATTTATGTGTGCTATGAGAGATAGTAAGTGTGGAACATGTAAATATCCAATGTTGTGCAAATCGATTCTTAAAATGTTAATATATTTGTAGAAGATTCAATTCCTCAACTATCCCACACTAAGAGTATACAAGGGTTGGAACATCTCACAAAGATTCGACAATTACATGTTGATCATTTCCATAAGCTACAAGAGTTGGAAGGTGCGAGACATTGGAATACGTTTCAATTACATGCTAACTCTTTTCAATTATAAACAACTATGGAGGGTTTTTTGGATTCCTACCTCCAAATTCTTAACCTAAACTATAGTTTAATTATTTTAAGTCTAGGCTTGGTGGCATGAACTAACCTTGTCTATCTTTAAAGCAAGCCTAGGATAGGGTTCTAAATGGTTTGAATTACGGTCACTTATATCAAATTGATATCCTGTTAAAAATCGAATCACATAAACTAATTTAGAACCATAAAAACATATTGTCACTTTTATCTGACCTAAAGAAAACCATACGTTACATACTGAACCTAACAGACAGACTGCGAAGTCGCAAAGCACCAGACATGCCTCCAACGCTCACAAACAGACCTAAAAGACAGACTGCGAAACCGCTCCTCCTCCTTACCCACAGACCTAAAAGTCAATTGTTGTAGGGTGATATGAGTGTCATCGTAATGATGCAAATCATTTCATTGATGTCCAAAAACTTATCACATCATTAGAAACAATTTGGAAATTTTCAACTTTTTTAAACAATAAATTCATTACAAATCGTGCAAAATATTTTTAGATCCATCTCATATATAAAGAAACAACTGATAACTGATAAAAGAAAAAGAAAAAGAGAGATGAACGATAAGCGATTACCCAGTCAGAGGATCGAAAAGACAGACCGCGAAGCTGCTCCTCCTCCTCACCCACAGACAGACCACAAAGCTACTCCTCCTCCTCGCCCACAAACAAACTGCAAAGTGCCAGAGAATCCTCCCATGCAGATAGGCGAGGCCCGAATCACACACATAGATAGGCGAGGCCCAAATCACAAAAGCGACAGGCGAGGCCTGAAGCACACGCAGACAGGTGACAGGCTAGGCCCGAAGCACATGCAAATAGGCGAAGCAGGGAAAGCACCAAACAGACGAGAAAAATTGTAAACACAGGTGAAGCCGCGAAGCACAAGAAGCGAAGTCGCAAAGCACTAGAAGTGGAGAGGTGAAGCACCAGAAGCGAAAAGGCAAAGTCGCGAAGCACCAGAAGCGGAGAGGCAAAGCACCAGAAGTGAAGAGGCAAAGTCATGAAGCACCAGAAGCGAAGAGGAGAAGCCGCAAGCACCAGACAGGGCTCCCACGCAGACAGGTGAGGCCTGCAAACCAGCTGAAAAATCATGAACGACAAAACTGTAAACAGTTGCGTCGGTTAAAATATATATAACATTTTTCAGCCGAAAGGTTGTTCGGCCAAAAACATCTTTTGACTGAACAAATGTTCGGCCGAAAAAATCTTTTGCCCGAACAATCTTTCGCCCGAACAATCTTTCGGTCGAAAAACTGTTCGAATGAAAAATCATATGCCGGACATTATTTTTTCGACAATCCTAACAAAGCTTGCATAACGAGGTTCCCCGTTAGTTTTAATATTCGACTAAAATAATAGTTCGGCTGAAACAGTTAAATAGTTCGGTAGAAAAAAGTTAAATAGTTCGGCCAAAAAAAAAAATTAGTTCGGTCAAAAGTGTTTTAAATATGAATTCTGAAAGTTGATTCTCACGGAATAGACACCCAGGTTCATGATTTCACCCGGCATGAACCTATCAATTCAGGAGCCTCTCGCACACAATTCTTGATCTTTCTCCTAATAATTACATCAAAAACATCGATTTCCTAAAGTTCACAATATTGCCATAGCTTTTATTGACTAAGGCCAACTGAGAAAGGATTGACAAAAGAAACATTAAAAGGGTTTCGTAAGTGTGGTTTTTTGGATGTTTATGTCATGGTTATCATGTTCAACCCCACTTTTCCCCATCGTTGGTCCCTCTTTTTGTTTAGGATTTCTCTAACCAGCAAGAGTTGGAGCGCTCCATACAAGTACAAGTACCAGAGTACAATGTCCCTAGCCTTTTTAGAATTCATATATATTTTTTTATGCTACTATCAGACAAATTTGTGATACAACCTAGTCTAGGACTTGTGTTGCAAAATCTTAAGGGAAGCAAAGGTTGAGTAGGATTTGTGTTGGTGGTACTCAATAATTTGGAAATTCAAGTGCCTGATGAAGACCAGGATTTTTATGTGTCTAATGCTCAGTAATATAGTTCTTATTTGGGATTATATGTAGATAAAAATCTAAAAGCAGGGATAATTTTAGGGGTGAATTTTAGCCCAGTGGGCTATTTTTCCATGTTTTTCTCCCAAAAAAGATTCGCCATTTTGCATTTTTTGAAGCCCTGTTTCGCCCGATTTTGATGGGGTAAAAATTTTTCAGCCCAAAAATTGCCAAATTATTATATAAACAATATAAGATCCTTGGAAATTAAAATATTTTTTGAAAAATATGGCCAATCATTTTATAGTTGTCGTTTTAAGAATTGGTAATATTCGCCAACATTTATAAACTTTTAAATAAGTATGGTTCCTTAAAATCATCCCTGTCTAAAAGGTGTCCAATATGTAAGGTAAGCAAAGAAATCACGTGTCGTTTGTATATTGAGTGATTTTTGTTATTGTTGTATGGGTAGAATTAGAAAGAGGTATTTGTATCGAAGGCTTATGAGTTGGGGTCTTTATCAATGTTTGCTTAAAATTTGTGTGTGAGAACATAAAATTGAAAAAGTATAGAGATTTACCTTTACTATGTACCTAGGGGGTGTGGCTAGAAAAGAATGGTGAACTATTTGATGGTAAGTTTAACATCTCATGGTAGACTATGGCCCTCCTCACTTAGGATCAAACCTCCCCAAGGCATGTTATATATCGTGTATTGTCCATCGTGACATGACGCCCCAGTGGGTGTTAGTACTAATAAAATTGATAAAAAAAGTTTAACGTCTCACCATTGATAGTAACACAAAGCCTAAGCATCATATAAAGCTTTAAACAAAAGTCATTAGTGAAAGGAAAGAGAGTGGTGGTCCCATAAATTATTGAAAAATTTGTGCCATGGGCTTATCTCGATGGGACAACCTAAGGGGAGCCTTTTGTGGGAGGCACAGGTGGTATTCTAAACTTCTTAAACTCACATTTTATAAAGTTAATGGCACATATTGGGAGGGTACCAACAACAAAGAAAAATTGCTAGCTCTAAAATTGATATTAGCTTAGGTTGTCGGAAAAAGAGTTCAGAAGATTCACTTGATGAGTGACTCTATGGTTATTATTAATTTGATGAAGGGATTGGTATAGGTGCAAGATATTCTTCTCAATCCAATCTAGTACATTAAATTTGTGTTACTAAATCAAGGATTCTCACACATCTATTAAGAATTTTTTTTATTTTCAGGAATATAAGACAAATTTATATTAAAAAAATGTTATGTCGTAATTACATTTGAAAACAAAGATCCAAGGCTAGATCATCACAGCCACAATGAAATTGCTATATCTCGAGTCTCACTTCCATTTTCAATTTTCATAACCTAGAATTTTAGAAAAATATTTCATGTGCCCGACTAAAGGTAGAGGGCCATTCTCAAACTTGGTGGGAAAGTCACACCGAAACGCTTAGGTTGGAGGGATGTCCCAATAACTCAGTGGGAGTTGTTTAAAACCCTCATTAATTCCTAGTTCTACCCTATTTGGTACAAATAGGACTAATGGACCTATTGGCATGAGTTCCAATAGAAGTAAGGGGAGAGTGTGCAACAATACACTACCTAGTTCAAAAAAATGGCAATTATATTGGATATATACCAACAAGAGGTACTCATCAAATATTTGGGGTGTCTAAATAGACATTTATGGAGGAAAGTGACGCTCTTTAAACCCATGACAATTAATGAGGCATGTGTGCAAGAACAATATATGGAGAATATGGGTATGACTAAAGGACAACCAAGTGGTTCCAAAAACAAAGGCAACCAAGATGCTTCCAAGGAGAAAAAAAAGTGGAAAGGAGAGGATAGGAACACAACAACCACTACAAATCAATGCAAGGATACAAATAACCTTTTCAACCATTGTAATATAGATTGTCCCACCAAATATAAGTGTTGGTAGCTACATCCTAACGTGAATCCATAGAACCACAAGAAGAATACCAAGAATACGAACATGCTAGTCGTGGATTCAAGCAACCGGGTAGGGAGTAACCACGTCGTAAAATAGGAGTATATTCCTCCATAAATCACTTAATTTACCATCTAAAGAGGTTTATGAAAAACAATCCATGTGCTTATATTTCTTTAAGGCCTTGGCTATTATTCATTTCTAATATTTAAATCTAGATTAAGAAGCTTTGGGCCTGATTTTGTCAACATAGATTTGAGATAATGTCCTTAATTTCATCAAATATCAACTTATTTAGGTGAGCCAATCAAAACTTGGATTTCAATATTTTCCAGGGCATTCAATTTTGAGTCTAGGCATCAAAATATTTCATGCTATGTTGATGTCTCGACTCCTAAAAAATCTCAAGGTTGATAGCCAATGCAAGTAGTGTTTCCCAAAACATTTCCTTCATGTAACAAAATAGTAGATTCTCTATAAAGGGAATATTTGGTGTACATGTGTTGCATGGAAATAATTATGAGGTTGTGCGCATCATTGATGGATCTCACTAGACCACATTGCCCATGCAAATGAATATTTGGCCCACATGTTCCATTTGTGAAGATGGATGTATGCAACATCAAGCAAACATTCTCCTAGTATTAGTCACGTGACTTGGCTAAGGGTAGATGAGTCAGAATGGGACAGTGAATTCTCCCAAACACTCTATGATAGAGTGGGGAGAATATTCCCTTGATGACTAAAAATGGGACCGTACCTTCTCCTGGTAACTCTGTGATGGAGTGGAGATATTAGTCCCATGTTAACTCCCTCGTTGAGAGGGAAGGATGATTTTATAGTAACATTCTCTCGGACACTTTGTGACCCAGTGGGGAGATATCTTGGACACCCTGTGAAGGGGTGGAGAGACCACTGCATTGTCTCATACACTCTATAATGTTGTGGGGAGATCTCTTAGGCACCTTGTGAAGGGGAGGAGAGGCCATTGCATTCTCCCAAACACTCTGTGATGGAGTGAGGATATCTATAGAACACCCTGTGAAGGGGTGGATAGGCCACAAAATTCTCTCAGACACTCTATGATAGAGTGGGGATATGTCTTGGACACCTTGTGAAGGGGTGGAGAGGCCACTGCATTCTCACGAACACTTTGTGATGGAGTGGGAGATCTCTCGGACATCCAGTGAAGGGATGGAGAGACCAACACATGCTCTTAGACACTCTATGACTGAGTGGGGATATCTCTTGGACATCATGTGATGTGATGGAGAAATTTATTGCATTCTCCTAAACACTCTTAGATGGAGTGGGGAGATCTATAAGACACCCTGTGATGGGGTGGAGAGATTGGTGCATATAATTACTAGTGCATACTAGCGCATATTACATGTAGGCTCTCCAATGGAATGGATTGAGCTGGTGTACTATGTGGACCCACCAATGTACTAGGTTGAGTCATTGACTCCTTGATAGAATAAGTTGAGTTGTTACATGTAGGTTCCCCAATGGGCAGGGTTGAGTTGGTGCATATTGACTCCCCGATGGACTAGGTTGAGTTGTTGACACTTCTCGATGGACTGATACTGTGTTGGAAGAACTTTCTTATGATATAGAGATGTTAGAGATAATTTTGATTTACAAATAACATCCATACCCAGTGTTCTAGTTTGATGATTCTTCCCTGGCTAAGAGGGATTGTTGGTGTAGTAGCTGTGTGAGGCATCCTCACCAAGTCGGCCTTAGAAAATATATTAATAATAGACAATGATTATTATGCATAAAAGACAAGTCAGGTCAGATTAAGTGTGCGAGTTGGCCCTAGTTAAAGTGAACAAACAAACATAAAGTCAACTATAAATAACAAGGTGTGTCACTCATTTTCACCCAACCAAGTTCACTCCACTCAAGGAAGAAGTTCGCTACCAGTTAGAAGAAGTATTTTCTGGGGTTCCCTATATTTGGAGGAGTTTCTCCTTGTTCTTGGGCTTTATCGATCTTCTTCTATATGTGATTACTATGTATTTCAATGTATGTTGTACTTTGAACTAATATCTCTATCACAAGGTTGTTGCATTTTATCCCTTGTGGTTTCCCAAGTAAAAATATTGTGTCTATTATTTCTATGCTTGGACGTT
>LPNX010816360.1:109924-149451 GCA_001517045.1 Pseudotsuga menziesii | reverse complement strand
TCAGTTTATTTTTGTTTACATCATTGAACTGCTACTAAGGATTCCAGATTCCTTAGTAGGTGCTCATCAGCACAAGCTAGGGTGAAAACCCTAGCTACATGATACATGTGTTTTTCTTTTGTAAAGCTATTTACATTATATTACTTGTAAAAAAAACCATATCGATGTCTCAAAACACCATCCAAATGTCGCTTGGATGGCCTGCCTAGAGGGAAACCAGGCCAACCACCAAGTCCAAGTCTCAAAAATACTAATTTAAACAGAGTTAACGAGTATCAAACAAGACCCAAAACCCTTAAGGAAGGAAAATAGAAAACTATCTTCCCAAAGCTACACTATAACAACTAGACAAGATAATAAAAAAATAACCTAAACTTCTAAACATCATAAAAAATGGTGATCATATGTACCTTACTCTCCGACTATTGGTTACCTGGTCGAGGCTTGAAAACCTTCCCTGTAGTAAGCTTCACTATGGTGTTAATTCGTTGAATGATCTCCTTAATAGCATTAGTGATCAAGTTCAAGCAAGCATTGATTTTCAATATCTAGCCACGGTTCCATTATGTAATTGCTTCCAACCTTTTCTTGGACTCTAGGCGGTCACATTGGGTCTACATCACATCACGCCCCATCAACATTTTCATGTGCCAGTATAGGAGCACTGTTTTGGTGTGCTTGGTCTTGCATATTTGGGGCAAGCACACATCCTCAACCCAAGTCAACCATTTTGTTTGTTCCTCCAGAGCGCTTTGCAACCCCTGCTCCATTTTAATTTATTGCTCTACATGGTTGAAGAACTATCGGGTCTCCTACGAAACCACCTGGTAGTATGTATGCTTGGCCTTTGCTACCTCCCGTTGCACTCAGGGCATGTGAGAGCCCTCCGTGCTCTTCCCCAACCTCTTACAATCCTAGGTTTGGCCATGTTGCCAAGATCCCTCCTGATAAAATCGTCGTTGTCCCAAATCTACCTCGCCAATAGCTTCTTCCTCCCTTGCTCAATAATCTTCTCAAGCTGTAGATTGACCTCAAATAGTCCACACCAGAAGTTTCCATTGGGTTGGAAAATAATCTTCATTACCAGCATCACAAAATGATAATCAGGTGCATAAAATATCCCACCATCATTTCCTTTCACCCACATCCTTGTTGCCACCAAGATCACCATTTCCATGAGCACCTTCGCATGCAACCACCTTGTCATGCCATCATTGCTGCTAGTTTCGACAGTCCTCCTCTCACGTCAGTTGTGCATAGGGTACAACGTTCGACCAAGCCACAAACCACTACGACCCCCCCTCTTTATACATTCATCCGCCCTTAGTGCATAGGACAACTATTATCGTTGGGTTACTAGTTGGGAGACAGCGGGCTAGGTGCCCGATCGTCTTTGCCACCCGTATCCATTTGTCATTATTCATATGTATCATGACAAATTGTATTATTAATGTCCACCTAAAACTATTTTGACTTGTTGAATATGTAGCAAGTCGATTTGATGATAAAGGAAAGCAAACCTCTTTTTGGAGGTCATAAGTTTGGATTTAAGGACAAAATATGCACCAAGATTTGAATATAGGCCCTACTTAGGTAATCTTGATTACACCTAGAGCAACGAGGTGCTCTACAATCCACTATGGGGGAGATGTCATTAATGTTACCAAAAATAATAATAATAAAAAGTAATTAAAACATCTTATGGGTTTATAAAATAAAAATTAAAACAAGTGGAATAAGCAACAAAGTTGCTTAGTACCTACCTCCTAAGAAGAGATTGAAAATATATAGCAATAGGATAATTTTGCTATAAAAATATATGATAAAACAAATATAATTACAATTTGAAAGAAATTAAAACAAAAATGAATTAAACAATGAATCACACATAGTATAGACATTTAATAAAAGAGGAAACTATTGTAATCATAAGCATGGTTTCTTTATGAATTAGAAAAATGTAAGTTTTGTACGAGTAAGAGGGAGGAACAAGGATCCATAAATAGAAGAGTGAATGGTATTAGAATTAAAGTCACATAGAGTTTGCAAAGAGAGGTCATAATCTTAGCACAACCCTTTGCTAAGCTTCTGAGGTCACATAGAATTGAAGTCACAATACCTTAAAGAAGAGACAAATTAAGGGCATAAGTCTTGATAGTCTTCTATGCCATTTATGGTCCATTCATAGGGTCTTAATAGTTTATTCTACAAGTTAGGGACACAAGTTTTCATAGTTTCTTTTACAATTCATGTTGGACCATATATAGGATCCCAAAACTCCATAATTTTTTTAAATATGTAATATTCGTTTTATAATTAGGATAAGTTTATGTCTTTTAACCATTGGTAGTCTGCACTACACAGTGCACTACTGTGTAGTGCAAAATCTCTTGTGTACATGTTTTTTAAGCTCAGGGCTACAGAATCTCCCGCGTACATGTTTTTTAAGCTCAGGCGAAAGTCATGGTTAGTCACTGACAGTACTACCATAAAAGCCTCATGAACATTAAAGCTATGTGTATAGTGTAGTGTGAAAATACAGAGGATCCGGCCTGTGTACTCATCAATCAAATTAGGAGCTTGATAATTTTGTTTCCCTCAGTAAAGGAGCTTGATATAAGGGTGCGAGGTGACTCAACTCTCTGAGAGTTATTTCCTAACATTTCTCCACGACTTTGTTTGAGGAACCAGAGCTCTTCCTGTTCTCCGTCCATGAAAGATGGACTCCAGCACTAACGTTGTTATAGTGAAGATAGAGGAAAATTGGGTTATGCAAATTAAGGAAAGATTGGATGGAATACAAGAAGAAGAACTGGAGGAGTTGTGTGTGTCTGTGTTTCATGTGCCCAAAGAGTTATTAGCACTGAACCATGAGGCTTACATTCCTCGATTTGTTTCCATTGGACCCTATCATCGTCGGAGAAGTGATCTCCATGATCATATTGAGCGCTACAAACTCTCAGTTGCTTGTAGATTTCAGAAAAGAATCTACGGATCCAAGTTTGAGACCGTCGTTGTGGAGGAATTTAAGAAGCATGACAAGCAAATCCGGGGCTGCTATGACGAGTTCATCGAATATAAGGAAGAAACCTTGGCGTGGCTCATGGCTTTGGACGCCGTCTTCCTTCTCGAACGTTTGCAGTTTTATGTCAGAAATGCCGACCAAAGCTTCTGCATGGACTTCAAGCAACTGGGACCGGTTTTAGATATGTATGGCACCATCGCTGCCCAAAACGCCATTGTCAAAGATGTGATGATGCTGGAAAATCAACTGCTGCTGTTTCTTTTGCAAAAGCTTTTGGAGTTGCAGTTTGAGAGTTCTAAAGCAAACGCTGAGAAGAGGCTCCGCAGGCTGCTAAGACTCGTATGCCAAGAATTATCTCCTTTCACCTTCAAGTTACCCGATGATTCAAAGCTACATATAGACATTAAAAGAGGGCACTTGCTGGAGGTGTTGTACTTCTCTATCGTTCCTCTTTCCAACAATCATAACACAGCTAGTCCAATTGAACAAGAAATTAGCGATGCTTCTGATACATCCGGCTTGTCAACCGTTATACATGAAAACGATGTGCCTGTTGCATCCCAGATGTCAACCATTTCACGATTTATATGGAACAATTTCTCTTTCAAGATTGGCCCCGCCGGTGCGCCGAACGTGAGGCTTCTGCAATTTGTGAAGAGGTTGCCCTTATCTGATATTCTTGCTACTCTTGGGAAACTGCCTGGTCTGCGTTCGTTTAAGAGTCGCTTGGCTTTTCGTGACAATTCTATTCAAGATGCCATCAAAACTATGGAGGGAGAAGTGGAAGAATCCTCTGCTACGATCATACTGCCCAGGCGAGACGAATTAGCTATTCCATCTGTGGCCAATTTATACTTTGCAGGTGTCAGATTCTCAGTTGCCCATGGCGACCTTAGCACAATACGATTTGATAAGGAAACTGCCACTCTTGCTATAACAGATGGCAATGGCATATAATTTTTATTTTTTTAATTTTATTATTATGACGTCATATTGCCACATGTCAACTCAAATCCATATACCAAATTCCAAATTTGACATCATCTTCTATCCACCAATCAGCTGTTTACAAAAATCGTTTTTTAACAAAATAATTTTTTTTTTTTACAAATCCCTAAGTCATACTTTGCAAAACAGATTTTGATTTTTTAAAACTGCCTCAAAAGACACCAACTAATAGCAAAGTCAAAAGAGTTTGACTTGCAATCCATTACAATATAGCAGGTATAAAAAGGCAAATAAAAAACATTTAAAAATATCCACGTTGACTTGTTAAAAAAAACTACCATAGATCCATCTTAAACCCCAAAAAGATCAAATTTCTTGAAAAAAAATTTACACCTTAATAAATTTTATCCCTCTCATAAATCCAAATTTAAAATGTATATTAGTTACACTAATAATATATATATACATTAATTTATGTTATTATTATTAGTTTATTGATTATCTTAATGTAATCATATTTAAAACATCCCACCATACCTTTTTGTTTTGTAATTAAGTATATTGGTATTGTTTTAACAAAGTTTATATAAATCAAATAAGTTGAGAAGTGCATTTACTTCCTATTCCTTTATATTAATTTATTTTTCATTATGTTAAAATAAACCCAAACCCACCAACAAAATTTCATGATCAAAATAACTCAATTAAATTAAAATTATAACTTCAAACGAAATCCTCATAATCTAATTGAAACTTCTTTGATAATAAATCAGTGAATGATAATCTAATCCTCACATCAAATGCTAATTTACGAATAAGCTAAATAGCTAGCCGCCTTGATTCAAACCTCCCACTATGAGGGAATTTTCAAGGTCACGGGCCACGGCCTTTTGATTCAAACGGCTATATCTAACGTATGAAATCCCCTTTCAAACGCTTCCAGCCTTTAACTTCACCTCTTTCTCCACTTTTCAACCAAATATTATATCAATCAAACAGATTCATGCCCGTTGAACCTCCTTTCCCTCCTAACACATCGCTGAAACTTCTGTGGGACCTCGTTCCCTGCTCCGGGTTGGCTAGAATCTACCATGGATGATGCCGATCACTCCAAATCCAAGTCCCGCAAAAGGCTAAGAGCATGCATCAAGCAGGGCAAACAGAATGCCAACAATTCAAAGAAGGTAGTCATTGATGAACGAAGGAGATCCACCAGGATTTTGGAGCGCGGTGCAGAGCCCAGTAGCGATGATAACAATGAGGATATGGAGCCTGGTTTCTCTGCAATTTCCGAGAGACCAAGAGCAGACATGAATTCTTCGCCTAGCTCACCGAGGCCTAAAGCCCAGAAGAAAATAAAGAAGAAAAAGAAGAATCCCGTTATCACCAAAAATGCGGTTTCTGAGTCGAATTCCGAGAAGGAAGAGCTAGAGCTAGAAGATGAGGGCGAGTGTCCGAATTCCGGAAGCTGTGATCTAGGCAAGGGCGTGTCAACGACGAAAACGCGCGTGAACAAAGGCGTGCCGCTGCTGGGAGGGGCAAGCTGCAAGGGATGGACTAAGGAGCAGGAGATTGCACTGCATAACGCTTATTACACAATCAAGCCCTTACCAAACTTCTGGAAGGAAATAGCCAAGCTGGTATGCCCTAATATACTCAATGCCCTTTTCCTTCCTTGTATTTTTTTATATCTTTCGTCTTTCCCCATTTTTGTTGCTGGGGTGAACGCGTAGGGTTTCAGCTGGCCGGGTATGCTTCTCCGTCCACCTTAGCTATGCTCTTCGCCTCTGCTACTAGTAATGGGTAAACCTCGAAAGGAACCGCGCCTGTCCCTTCTACCTCTGCTTACTTTGGTGCCGGTGGCTATTAATCCGGATATAGATATGTTCGCTTGCCAGTCAATCTGGATGGGCTACGTGGGCCTTATCGCGTGACCTACGTGAGTGTGGGTTATGTATGCAACCTATGCCTTTAATGCGGGTTACCCGTAGAAATAACTAATTTTTATAACCAGGGGATTGATGACTACTAATGAACGGAGGCGGACCGCCCCTGCTTTTTACTTGTAAGCACCTAACCTTTGACTTCTTTAAGCGCCCACCCCAAGGGTTCTGCGCACCTCATGGGTCCGTTAAGCGCTTCGATCACTAGCAAGCGTTCCAACTGAATATGCATATGTTCTGTCATTCCGTGTTGTTCCTTATAGAAATTACACGAGTCCAAGGAAAACTTAACCCAGGGCAGTGGATAGGGTTTACCAATGTCTGCTCCCTTGAAAAATCCACTTCGGCATAGCTAACGAAACCATTCTCAATAAATCAGTAAGATCAGACACCCCCAAAGGCACTAAAAAGGCCTCAGAGGTTTACCCAACCCTTAAAAAGATATCCAAATAAATATTCCAATATCCCCCCAAACAATAATGACAAAACATTAATGACAATGCCGGTTAAGGTACTCAAGCACTGTCTTCTTCTTTTCATCTTATTCTACTTCTTTTTATTTGAGTTTTCATAGAAAACAAATATTATTTATGCTATTCTATTTTATATCCTTTTGCCTTTTTTTATTCTGATCTGGTTTAGCTCAGGGCTCAGATACAGCTTAGCATTTAGTAGGTGTCCGTGGTTTCTCCTTGTATGTTGATTGACTTGGAACTAGTTTGCGTCATGGAGAACTTCTAGTCTCTCTTCCAAACTAGTCAGGAGTTTAAGAAGTTGAAAGGAATGAGTATGTCTCCATTTGTTTTAGAATTTCTGCTACTGAGAACTATGAAGCATTTGTTTTAGAATTTTTGCTACTGAGAACTATGAAGTTGCGACCCTTGAAATGGGATATCCATTGTCATTACTTGTATTTCTTTAATATTCTCATACTCTAGAATGTAGGAAGATTAAGCTTGAGTAGTAGCTTGGGAGATTTCTAGTCATGTTTTCTCGAAAGGACAGGCCTGTGTGAGTGGCCCAGTTTTCAAGATCCAATTGTCCAAACTAGGCCCAAAGCTTTAGAACTCATAGTCTCCCTGCTTTTGATTTGTATGAAATATTCATTTTCATACTCCTTGATTTAAAAATAGATAGTTCTGGTTACATGGGCTGCAGCTTGTTTGTAATGTCCCTGGATCCTACTCCTTTGAGGATTGGGGCATCAGCATCATGTCAATAATGATCTATAAAAGCAGCATTCAAACATTCACAGAAAGAACAGTAAGCTAACCAGGATTTATAGTGGGAGACCCTAATGGGGAAGAAGATCCATTTCAATAAGCTCTTCCGCATTCATCAATAGTCTACATTTATGTCACTTGAAAGTTGAAACAGAATAGAAAGTATGTTCCCATGTCAAAACAGCCCAGAAATGGAAACGAGATGGAAAACACTGTTTCTGAAATAGGCCACGTTTCCATGTTTCCCGAACTTGCCATGCTTGAGCCCAGTTTTGATAATGTGGGCATTAACTTTTGAGTCCTGTTTCATTGCTTGCAAGAACACATAGACTCTGAGAACCATGGCAAAAGACTTAGTTCATCCTGATGGGTTCTGGTTGCATTTGTTGATAAATTTGCTAGGCATCTTGGGCATGTCTATGATGGACATATGCCCATATCATGGTAGTCCATGAGACGCCATTCAGTTGAGTCATTTTTTCAAACATTGACACTCGTTTTTAATTCACCCACACCCACTTTTGGCATACATATGAGCAAGGGGACTCACCACAAAATATCTAACTTGGATTCAGTTTTAATGATGTGGCCATGAATCTTCTTACCTTTTTTTCCAGTGTTACACGGGGATGTGTTCCTCGGGGTCAGGGACGTGCCCCCCTCGCTCCCCACGCTCTAGGGTCTTGGGGGCTCCTGTCGAAACGTTTCTCCTCGTCCCCAATTTGGCGGAACTTCAGGAAATGTAGGGGGGAGCTCGTCCCCCTGTTTTGAAGCACGAATTGGTGAAGTGGGTTGCTCCTAGGAGCTCTAGCAGTAATGGTAATATTAAATTCTTAAAGTAAAAGGATAGAAAATGAAACTTAAACTTTTAACATTACCATTAATTGTTTTATGATGTTTGAGAGTGGTTCGAACCTCATCAGAGTTCATATGCAAAAAGTAGAATTTCAGAATGCATTCAGACTTAAGAGACTTGACAGTTTTCAGGATTCCAGGATTGCAACGTTCTCACTGGATTTTATCATGTATGAGGGTAAGGGATTTTCATTTAATCAAGCACATCAACCTCTCTATGTACCTTGGTGTTGGTGGTGCTGATTGTTCAACTCCTCTATCATGACCTTAATCAAAATGTGCCCTTTAGTCAAGCAAAATCACTTATTAAGCATGGGAAATTTGTTCTAATTCTACCTTATTTTACTGCTTGGTTTAAAAAGTTTATTCAAAAGTGTAGGGTGTTGAGTAATGTTCTTCAAGGATCAACTTTGAGATTCAAGGTAGTGCAAGGGCTAAAAGCACAAGGTGCTATTGATGAATAAGATCCTAATATAGGATTAATAGTTCGCTCTTGCATAATTGTATGTTGGACTTGAAAGCCTCAAATAATGTGATGCCCTTTGGAATCATGAAGAAATAGGGTCCTCAAGTCACATTTCCCCATACAACAACTATGCCATGTATTCCCACAATGTTGAAGTGTGTTGAATCATTAAAGAATTAGACTGTATTTTCAGGGAGCAACTTAAAATGTATTTACATAGGATGAATTGTTATTGTCGGGATTTATAATTTTTATAATTTTTAAGAGCTTTATGCCCCCCGTCCCCCTCGAATTTCACTAAAATATGGGGGTGGTCTTGACTCTCCACACGTCCCCAATGTGCGTTTCCCCGCTCCGACGCTCTTGTGTCCAATAAACTTGGGGGAACATTGCCTTTTTCTATGTTTGCACATGCATTAACATAGTGGTGAATATGGGTTACCTTCACTCTTCCCCTTTTGAGTTGTCTCACTTGGCAAAAGAGCTCAGGACATTCTTTCCCATGTCTAAGCTGGGCATATGTTGCCATCATTGCATTCCATACAACGTCATTGCATCCAACCATATTTTTGAACATCCAATGTGCATCACCCATACTGTCAAATGAGACATACCTATTCACCATTTTGTTTGATTTCAACTTGCTCGAATTTAGGTGACCAGTTCACCATTTTGTTTGATTTCAACTTGCTCGAATTTAGGTGACTAGTTTGGAATGACATGGGCATGGACCTGCTTGCCTTCTCTCAGATCAACAACTCCATTAAGGTGGCTGCAGAGAGGTAGAGCTACTCCACTTGGTTCCAAAGTGCATCCCATTTTTAGCTTTTGGGTTGTGTATTGATTGTGGTGGCCAAATGATAGTTTTCGAATGGTGATGGAATGGGTAGTTGTTTTTTTTAGAAGCAAATAATCAAATAACATTAGCGTTAGGAACACCTGAGGTTTCACCAAGCCTGCATAGCTGCAAGCAGACTTAACAACATACTTGATTCCAACATGCTTGAATTTAGGTAACCAGTTTAGATGACATGGGCATGTACATGCTTGCCTTCTTTCAGAACCATAGTTGAAAAAATTGTTATCAGCAAAAAACGACAAGGGTCCGGAATACAACTTCTCGGCAATATCGGCAAAAAATTTGGGAAAAATCAGCAAACCACGGAAAGCATTAAAAGGTACAAAATTTGTACTTTAATAGGGTCAAAATCTGCTTACCGATTTTTTCCCCTATTTGCTGATTTTTGCCAATTTTTTCCCAAATTTTGCCAGTCCTTGATTTTTAAAAAAATCACATTTTTTTCGGCCAAAAAAATCAGCAACTACAAGACATCGTCGATTTTTTAGGACATTGCCGATTTTTCGTTGATTTTTTCAACTATGCTCAGATCAACAACAACTCCATTAAGGTGAGGCAGCAACATCAAAGAGGCAGAGCTGCTCCACTCGGTTCCAAAGTGCCTACCATTTTTTATCTTTTGGGTTGTGTATTGATTGTGGTGGCTGTTATCACACAATGTGTAGCTACCTACTAAAGGTATTCCATCTGGGACGGTAGAGGTGGGGTAGCTAACCAGTGACACCTTAAAGGTCTCATCCACTATGAAAGAAGGGTAGTTGTCTCACTGGACGGGCTCTTGTCGCTTTAGATCAATTTGGAGAATGATCAAGGGGGAGACCCTACTAGCTTAAGAGGGCTAACGCACTCACTCAAGACAAATCCTAGAGTTATGTAGCGATTAATAGAGGAGAGATAATGAGTGAGAGAAACTAGATGTATGGAAAGGATGTGGTATAGTGGTTAGGGAAAAGTTGGGGAGGCTTAGCGAATAGGGAAAATGACCCAACTTGATAGGAAATACACCACAAATAGTTTAGGAACGTAGATCTAGAGAGATCTAGCCAAAAATAAGAAAATCTTAATGGGACCCACCTAGGGTTTATGCAAAAGTGGACAAAGTGGACCCAAGAAGGTAGATCGAGGCAAGGGATGACTAGATCGGGATGCTTGAAGGATAGATCTTTGATTTTGAGGTGGGTTCAAGCATACCCAGCTGATTGATCTGAAAATTCAACCACCCACCCAAAGGGGGTGCCCCACCTAGAGAGTCTAGTGCTAGATCCAGGGGCAAATGGAGTCCGATTTAAGTGAAATTTGAGATCTAGGGTTTATTCAACAATCTCCAAGTGAGTTTTGATGGCCGTTATCAAAACTCATTGGATCTATCAGATATACAAAACTAGAGTTTGTAAAAAAGAGGGTTTGGTGGTGACAATTGGATTAAGCCCAAGAAAAATAAAACAAATGCAAATGTACCTGAAAATACTTGCTACTAACCTTGTATGACGATGATCTTGCCTCTCCGATCAATTATGAGCGTTTTCTATGCCTCTCCAAGTGAAATCGCTAATCCCTTTAAGATGCTAAGCGCTCCCTCCTCCTGCAAAAGAGATCTTCAATGATAATTGATTTGCAAAAAGATGGATGAAATGACGAAGAAAAATGAATCAAAGAACATCAAGATGGTCGCAAGACACAATAAAGATACTCCCTGACTCAATGGCGATTTGAAAGAATGCTATGGAGCTCCGTCACAATAGTGCCCCTACCCAAATCGCTTCCTTCACCAAGTGGATGACAACCTGCAAAAAGTATTAGAAATACATAGATTCGCAAGAATGCTAGAGAGAATAAGACTTTCCAATCTCCACACAAGATATTCGACAAAGCTTCCAAGGGTTTTGCAAAAATATTTTATTGTTCCAAGAGTTGAAGGGCCAAAAGTCCCATTACAAATGAGAGAGCATCTCAATATATAGATCTCTCAAGTACATAAAACCTAGATCCAAAAAGGTCAAGGGTCATGATCAAAAGATAAAAACAATCTAATTAACGGCTAAGATTAGCTGGATACATCATACATGGATCAACTCGATAATAGAAGAGGGGCACACCACTAAAATTGCCTAATGAGGGGGCGCACCACATAAAAATGACCAATAAACATAAGATAGCACATGGTGGGGGCTAGGAGGTTATATCATCCTTCACTAGCATGGCCCCACGGCACAACAACAAGGTCTGGTGGTCAAATATATCGAGGAGTGATAAAAATCACTAGGATGTCTCCCTCAAAATACATCAAAACGCCCTCAAACTGAAGAAATCAAGGACGTGTAGACCCCATGTGAAGTGAAGCTGATGCCAAATGATGAAGGTGACCCAAACACTATGCCTCAGACCAATTCTATGTCATTTCTTTGCCTCATTATCCCAAATCAATTTCCTCATTAGCCTTTTTTATCATCAAAATGCTGCCTCGAGAACATAAAACTGCCAATATCTCATCAAAGACCAAAAATTGAAGCCAAATGACTGCACAGATGGGTTTGGCACCATAGTAGTATGGTACAATCGATCGACCGCACCCCAAGATTCCCTTTGGCGCCCCAGGAGATCTCACTATTCTCTGCACTGTGTTTTATTTTTAATTTCCCAGGACAAATCTGCTGCAAAATGGCTAAAGGACCCATATCTCTCCTGTAACTGCTCGAAACTGAAAACCAGCTGCATCATTGGATACAGAATGTCCAAATCAACTAAGAATGAGTACTCATACATAATATGTCCATCATAAAGATACATCAGAGGCCCCATCCATGCTAGAACCATAATAATAGTAAAGCCTGTAAATGTTGATAATCATAAAAATAATACAAGCCATCATAGTAAATCACCATCTGAAGCATGAATATGTCTAATGGACATCTATAGACCATAAATAATCATCATCCACAACCCTCGATCTAAAACTCATCCCAAACCCTGCTCCTGGTCATGCCCCAAATGCTAAACTCTGACACTGCAATGTACAAAATGGACATGCATGCTCAATTATCTATGCTAATAGTGAGACTCAAGTACAAATAGCTTCTGTTGGCAAGTATAAGCACAATACTTATATAGTATAATGATCTAAATCAAAATGATCAACTGTTTTAAACAAGAACCTCAAGTGTATACTCATTTAGAGATTTAGCCATTTTGTTGGAGAAGGGTGAAGGTGAATGAAACCAGGTAAGGCCAAGGGAGTGACTTGACACTCGACAAGGGAATTCATTCAACACATAAGTTGAACTATGTAATGTTCCTAAAAGTGACATGCATGCAAACCCTAAAAGTGACATGCAAACCCTAAAAGCTATATAAGAAGGTTAGTTGAACCAAAAGGGAATCATTGTTATTATTCATCTTTTTGGAGACAGGTTTGGAGAGCTTTGAGAGCTATTTAGGGTTGAGGGTGAATTCCTTAGCCAACAATTGGGTTCGGTGGCGAAATCTATCCACCCTAGTCAATTCAAGAGGATAGATTATTCAGATCTATCACCGTACTTCAAAGACAACAAAAATTGTTAGAGAAATAAGCATAGATCAAGTTCGTGAGGATTTAGGGCAAATATTAGCTTACAACACAGCTGGGTGCATTCTTCAATGATAAGCTAATCTATTCATATCAGTTGCGTGGTCTTTGCTAAGGGCACGAGCTTCAACAGTTCGTGGAAGAGAAGAACAACACATTTTTTTTGAGAGGCTGTATGAACAGTATGAAAAACGTAATTATCTAGGGCAACCCATCATGCATAAAGGCAACGACCTCTATGCTGTCACATATTTTCTCTATGAATAGCTATTCAACCTCACCACAACCATTTATTATTTGAAGTACCAAGACTGATGTTTGAGGTAGCGAATCCTTGGATCTTTTGCTGCTAGGGCAGCTAGATATACACATGAAACAGGGATAATTAAATAAGGGCAACATTAATATATTCAAGCAACACGTCTCTGCATAGAGTTATGAGTTTGCACTGTCCATAAACATTAAGACATATATAACCACCACATCTTGTAGAAGAGATCTAAAGGGAGCACGTCAAATCGATCTACCCTTAACACCATCAAATCTAGGTGCTAGGAAGAGCTATTACAGACATATAAAATCTTAGAATTCACTTCTGTCTCCTACAGTGAGCTGAAACTTATGACAGACAATGGATATGGGGCCTAAATCTGTTGCATGGTGGAGTTCTATGGTGGATCTATCCGTTCAATACACTGCTATTGCTTGAATGCAACCTCAGAGCTAGCAATCACATCACTTCCAAGCTTGGGAAGAGGGTTGCTTCAGCCATTAAAGTCTTGTTCATTCTGTTGATCACAGTTTGAGGATAGTACCAACATTTCCAGGCAAGCATATCCATTGCCATAACTCCTGAGCATTCTCCTTGGCCTCTTCATTCAACAACAAGCTTCCATATGTAATTCGGGCAAGGTACCATGCCTCAAGCTTGGTAGAAAACTTCCAGGCATGTACCAATTGCAACATTATTATATATATATATCAGTTTTATATTTATTGCTGGTGTGGACAATTTCAACTTGTCTTTGTCTTGTTTCATGCACTAATTCCATTACTAGAAATATATGAGCCTCGTGGTATAAAGGTTGGAATAAATAAGTAAACCCACAAGCAAATAAGACACTAGTATTACGCCAACAGTCCAGAATTTGGCCTCAAATACAAACAATGAACAAATCAGTCAAATTAAGAAGTGTTTGGCAAAAGCAATACATAACTAAGTTACCGGGCAGTGGGACAAGTTTAGCTTAGTTTGGGTTTGGGATCTTATAGACTAGGTAAACAATAGGGAATGGCAGTGTCTCACATATGGGTGGAATGGTGAGTAGGCTCCACTAGACTCTAGACAAACAACTTTTTAACAATTTATTTGCACAACAATATGCACTAGTTAACCTCTAAAGGAAGGTGCCTTAGTAAGCCTCCTGGGCTTCCAGAAAATGACAAAGACATGGCCTTTTGGGGCCAGTCTCACTTTGTTGCCCCGTGGGGGCAAATGAGCCATACATTATATAAAGAATGAGTGCTCATCCTCTACCCATCAACTTTTTTTGAAAATATTTATTTTCATCAACTTGCCAGGCTCCAAGAGCAAGTGCCCTGGAAAGCCTTCTGGGCTCCAGAAAATGACTAAGGCTTAACCCTGCCGGGTTTGCCTCACCCTAATATCCTTTGGGGGTAAATGAGCCTTACACCATACTTAGCCATTGGCTAGTTTTGCTTTTATTTGTAGTAGTGTCTAAAGACACTTTTACTTTGCTGGTAGGGGATCCATTTAAAATAACTTTAAGCTCCGATGCCTTAGTGTCTAAAGACACTTTTTTTTGTTGGTATGACTACTTGTGTTCAAGACGTAGAGGAAGACCATCCCTGTGACAAGCATCACATAAACCAACATTGAGACACAATTTAAACATGGAGACCTATTCCAACTTAGAGGTGAAGTTGGGGGAAATCCTAGTGCCACTAGTCAAGTTACAAGTCAAGGTTAATCAATAACAAAGGTATTAAATTGAGCACATAGATTTGTGGACCAACACACAACTCACAAGATAGATCACACAATTTTACTTGGAAATTGAAGAATGAAACAGTGCAAAAATGGCTTGCAACTGTGAATGCTTTCATTAATAAAAAAGTAATTAGATAATAATTACAATGAAGTACAATGGATAAATAACCTCATGCAATTCGAATCCATGTGAGGAAATTCGAATTGGTTTGACTCTTCTTGACTGAATGGTTAACTAACCTTGTCTAAATCATTATTGGAGTTCATCGGAGTTCAAAATCCAAGCTATAGTGTCTAATTCAGTGTTAACTAGTCTAACTGACTGAGGTAGGTGAGTAAATGCGCCTCACCTACATGCAGCCATACAATCCTAGCGCTAACTGAGTAGAAATGAATGTAACTGACTCCTAACTGAGCTTGACTAGTCACCAACTCAACTCAACTAATGGAGGTTGGTATCGACACTCCCAGTGGCTCCTAATTTGTACGGATTGATCTAGGAGGCTCCTAAACTGATGCATGCAAGTGCAATCAGTGGCAGTTGGCCTCAATTAGTGCTCCCTACACTTTAGTAACTAGTGCATGTGCCCCAATTAGGCCAAGTGGATCCAATGGTGCTAGTGACTAAAACTAGACTAAAGGACTCCCAATTTAAACATGACTCTTGATTTAGACATAAATGACCAAATTGGACAAGGGAGCATTATAATCCTAACACCCCCCCTGAATGCTAACTTGGACAATTTGTGGGCCCTGGTAACTAAGACCATAGGTCACTCATTATATCAAGTAAAGTAACTGCTCAACATAAGGAGTTGGGGAAAAAACCACATGGGAAAAAAGCCCCCCCCTCTAACTAAGCAGATTGAACAAGGATTCAAGTTTGAAAAACTTGAAAATATGTTGCTGCAATCTCTGTGATGTAGCGAAGCAGCATGCATGATGTTCTGTGCACAGGTATCCTGGGGCCTGGCATGTAGACTTCTCCATCTTCTCCCAAAATGATGATGGAAGGAAGGAGGAATGTAACCTTTGCCTCTTTCTGGATGAAGAGGTGTATGATCCACTCTATTCTTTTGAATGCAATGTGATTGATCAGCCCTTGCCATGTAGCATCTTACAGGGAGTTTGTTGCATCTCTCTGAAGGAGGTAAGATTGCATGACATAGTGGAAGGTTCTTTGTCTTCTGAGTGTCAGATGGATTTCCAGTCATCT
The DNA here is from genome assembly GCA_001517045.1 of Pseudotsuga menziesii. Classification (NCBI taxonomy): domain Eukaryota; kingdom Viridiplantae; phylum Streptophyta; class Pinopsida; order Pinales; family Pinaceae; genus Pseudotsuga; species Pseudotsuga menziesii. Next base: position 133,343 of record LPNX010816360.1, on the reverse strand, counting down.
TCCTAGCTTCCCGCTTGGGAGTAGGGACTGGATCTGGATCTGAATCACCCTGAATCTCAATCTCATAAACTGATACAGCTGGTTCTGCAATACAAGTGGAAACTGTAAAAGAAGTAGATGGAATGTGGCTGTTGAGAGTGCACTGGTTCTGAAAATGGCATGAAGTGTGAGAACTCATGCCTTGGGGGCATGATTTGCAGCACCCTCCGCTACGATCTTCCCAGTAGAGATATCTGTGATCTCCACCGAGTCAGGACCAAATATTACTCGCTTTGAAGAGCCAGTATGAGTCATGTGGTATACTGATAACAGATTTGCAGCTAAGGAGGGCACATAAAGCACATCTTTGAACTTTCCATGTTCAAGCTTGATAGAACCCTTCCCTTTGGCTTGAATTTGACTGTTATTGCCCATCTGAATACTAGGACCATCAAAAGACTGCAAGGAAGAGAATGATTCTCTGGATGCAACCATATGATTGGGGGCTCCATAATCAATGAGGAAGGCATGTGCTGTTGAGCAGCTAGCCTTCAGTGCATGGCATGTCTCTTAATGTTCTTCAGTTTCTTTTCTATGGTCAGCCTTCCTTGCTAGCAGGTACAGTAATGTTATGTTTCTTCAGAAGAAGAGCCATCTCATCAATTGTTCTTCTCATACATGAGCTGTCTGGATGAAAGCCCCTTCCACAGTAAGAACAGAGGGTCTTTCCTTTTCCATTCTTCTTGCTTCTCTTTGAACCTGAAGGGTCATTTGACTACTCTTTCTCCACAGGAGACTCATCCTTTTGCTTCCCTTTATCATTCGCTACCTTCGGTCCTCCAGCAACCAATGCTTGATCTCTGGAAGATCGAATGATCCCCATTTGGATCAACTTGTCATGCTCCTGAGTGAGAGAATCAATGAAGGAGTTAAGAGTAGGCATCCTCCAATTTGGAGTAGTGAGCTTCACTGAATGGAAGGTTGATACAAAGATTGAGTAATCTGCACCAAGTTTTGAGAGAATGGCAAGGATGAGTTGATCATCCTCCTTCTCAACCTTGCACAACTTCAACTGGAACACTAGATGCTTGAATTTGGTGAAGAAGTCATTTAGTGTTTCGAAGTTGGTTGGATGAAGATAAATCGGCTCATTCTCTAGCTGATAGATCCTCAGGTCATCCTGCTTGTCAAATAAGGAAGCAAGCTTATCCCAAACCTGCTTGGGAGTCTTCAATCCATTGATGTGGAAGAGAAGATCTCGAGAGATTGAGAGGCACAAGCATCCATATGCTTCATCAAGCCTATTCCTGTACTTTTCTTTGTCAACATAATGAACTGGCTCTGCCTCTGTCTCCATTGTGAGTATGAAGAGTCTTTTGGAGCGTAGCTACATCACCATGTCCTCCTTCCATTGGTGGTGGTTGAAAGGAGTGAGAAGCTCCATTGGAGGGGCCATTTAGAGTGCAGTGAAGGAGACTGAGTTGCTGTAGCGAATGCAGTGAAGGAGACTGAGCTGCTTGTAGCGAATGCAGTGAAGAAGACTAATAAACCTGTAAATCACACAATCAAACAGACAAAATAAGGTTTGATAGTCTGCACTTTTGGAATTTTCATCACACCCAGCATAGTTGATTAAGCAAGCTTGATCAACAATTCCTTTACTTGGGATATTAAGTGGTGAATTCTCCGCTTCTGGTGCAGTACTGGAAGGAGCAATTTTGCTCAATTTTTTTTTTGGATCAAAGTATGAATCTGTAGTAGGAGAAGTGCCTTGTCCTGTCGAGGCTCTGATACCATATTAAGTGGTGAATTCTCTGCTTCTGGTGCAGTACTGGAAGGAGCAATTTTGCTCAATTTTTTTTTTGATCAAAGTATGAATCTGCAGCTGCTACCTGTCGATTGTGCGGGCTCGGTCCTGCCTAGTAGCTCGACGATCCTGCCTTCTCGCTCCTCCGTCTTGCTAGCTAAATCCTTTGTCTAACTTTCTCTCCCTGTATGTATCCTGTCTCTGTCGAAATACAAGTGTGTGTGTCCTCCCAACCAATTGACCTCTCTTATATAACTTTAAGTAAAGCAAAAACCCTAATTTCACTTTCACTTAAAGTCAATAATTAATTAGATCACTTTAATTTTTTTCCAAAGTAAACTTAGGAAAAATAATTAAATACAACTGGTTTCTTGTTTTAGAGTCTTCTGCATGCAAGGACACTTGCATGCAAGAAGACCTTCCTTGTTGCTGCTAATCTAACAAGCCTGGCTCGAATTAAGACTCTCCTATATTTTCTAGCTTGATAGGATTTTAGTGGTGTGGGTATGTTTGACAGATTTGTCTTCGAAGTTTCTCATCTGGTTGTTTCTTCTCAGTGGCCTTAATTTGGACAAGCTCCTTGTTGACAACTTTCCTTGTTCTTCTTCTAAAATGAATGACCCACTTCGTATCCCTTGAGATACATAGTTTTCCTGAATCCTAACTATTGCATTATCCCCCTATGGAGATCTAGCTATACTTGCCTCTACACTTGGGGACCATATTCCACACTCTGTTTAGGCATTGAGTACAATTAGTTCTGTTCTAGTTCTTTTAGTTTGAAAGTGATTCTGTCTACCTTTGGTTTAACCAACACCCCAAAGAAAGGAGAACACTAGTGACTAGAGTACTATTATCTGAAAGGGGGTGGCCTCACCTTCAATTGCCCATTCTGTGGAAGATGAGTAGTAAAATCACAATTCTTTTTGCTTGGACAATGTTGTGCTGTCTAGCATGTTTAGAACTATTATGCTTGTTTTGACATTGGACTCTATATATTTTTTTCTTTTTCCAAGAATTTTTTTATATATTTGTTATTTCAAGTTTGAAATAAAAATATATATTATAGAGTGTTATCAGACTCGTCAGAGACTCGCTGAGTCTGGCAAGTCTGCACAAGTCTGCTGCAAAATGAGTACTTGGCAGGCTTGCCAAACTCGTCATACTCGCCAAAGACTTGGCTGAGACTCGACTGAGACTCGCCAGACTTGGCTGAGACTTGCCAGAGTAGAGCTACCAAAGGGAAAGAGAGCAATCTGCAGAAAATTTTTAATGCACCTCCACAGAACCCGACCTTTAGTTCATGATGTTGATACATCTGCAGGTGACCCTGTACCCTGTGCAAGATCATAAATTCTTGGAGAAGAACTATATAAATGTAACCCAGATCAGCTGCTAGGGGTCTACAGAGTCATTGTGTTGGCATAGATCTCTTTCCACAGTAAATTGAGAACAGGCATGAGAGGATCCTCACCATTCTCGTACAGGATAACTATAATGATCACGTGGAAGAGTGGTGACAAGACAAGCTTATAGGATTGAGTAAAATTGATCTTCCTGAGGTTTGAAGTTATGCCCAGGCAGATAGAAAGGGGAGATGCACGCCCAGAAAGAACGTTACTCTGATAGCATGCTTACTTACTGCTCAAATTTATTGGTGATTAGATGGAGAAGGAAATGCCAATTCTGGGCATAGAAGTTACTAATTATATCCTTCCTACCTTGTTGTTTTGTATTTCATACTTAACGAACTGTGCCATGTATTTCAGGGTTTGGGAGGTTTCCATATTGGAGAGTTTGCTTTGTTTGCCTTAGTTGGAGGGTTTAATTGGCTGTGGATTGCCTATTTGAAATAGACATGCATGACTTGTTTCCCTTCGAAGATTATGGATTGAAAGCTGCTGTTTTGAGGAGGTCAGCTTAGTTGAAAGCAACTACAGGATGAGTTTGCAACTGGAGGATAGAGTTACCTTTTTTTAGGGATTGTAATGAGTAAACAGCAAGGCAATGGACACAATAATTATCTTTTGAGTCATGTAATTGAACTTGATACTATTTATGAATTTGTTCAAGGAATCATCTTTCAGTTCACTATTTTGCATACAAATATGGTGTGTTAAATGTTGTATTATTATTTTTTATGAGATGATCTAATGAATTTCTGCATAGAATGTGGTTTTATAATTTACATGGATTATAAATGTCATTAGTATATTTTTTGTGCATAAAATTTACTATATTTTGATTTTTTTTTCTATTTGCTGAGTCTTATCCAGCTGAGTCTCAAGCCAGCTGAGTCTTTGTCGAGTCCGAGTCTGACAACATTGATTATACATTGTTTTGGGCTTTTGGCTTATTGGACTCTTTATACAAAAGCTCTTGAGAGGCATTCATAAAAAGAAAGCTTGAAATTTTTTTGGCTCTTCAACCTTCTTCATTTAGGGGAGGCCACCTTATATATCATCTCAGGATTCTGCCATGTTACTTGGCCATCCCCATATTTCAACTTTCTTAATGGGGAAGTTGAGGATTTTCTGTTTGTTTATAATGTTGAGCATGACCCAGATTATTGTGTGAGAAGGATCTACTCTAGATGTGACCACATTGTGACGAGATGCAGCCAAACATGATGCTCCCCTTCCCTTTTCCATGTTGTGAGGTAAACTGTAAATGCAGAAACATTTGGCCATGTGACTTAATGGGTACTTAAACTTGAAACTATCAACCTTGACTTCTGACTGATAGACAATCTAATGGAAGAATGATAGCTTTTATTCTTTGTTGATACATGTTTTTACATAATTCAGAAGCCCCCTCGAACATTTTATTGGTTAAGAAGAGATGGGCCTTGCACCTTAGTTCCTCCTCTTCCGTGAGACTAGTCACTATTTCAAACACATCAAACTTTTTTCTTAGGTTCCACTTCTTCGAAAATATTTTAGATGGATCTGCCTATCAGCTATAAGCTCATTTGTGCCTGGTATGAAGGGTTGGACGTAGGCTCTACATAAGAATAGAGGATACTTTTGTCTAATGCTTCTTGGTCTTGTTTGGTTTTTGAGTTTGACTGATGGTCTTGGACTTAATAGCATTCCTTGCTATTTTGCCTTTGTTGTGCTTATATTGGCTTTTGTTTCATGGTCTTTTCCCGAATGAGCTAGATGATTTACCTTGAGAATTCTTAGTTGTACCTTGATCTGAGATCATCAAGTGTTACTTTTTTCTAAAAAAAAATTTGTTCTAATTTTATTGCATTTTCCTTGCAAGGTTCCAAAACAGTTATATCTTGGTTCCACTCTTGGTCCTGTTTTTGTTTTTCAGTTTTTGTTGCATTATTCATGCTGTGACAGTGAGAGTTGCAGTGGTTCTCAGATATCCTCAAAAGATATTTAGCAAGTCTTGTAAGCACCGTTCATCATCCCTCACGGTGATCCTTACAGACACTCTTCATTTGTTTACATATGTCTTCAGGGATAAACTTCCATGTTAAAGCTCAAACTTCAAAGTAGTTGGACTCTCAGTGAGCTCCTTGTTATACTGGTGCCACTTTCTATATTTCAACTGTGGCCAAATTCATTGTGAACTCTCCTCATTCAAATGTCTTTCACTACCAAAGTTGGTTTATAAGATATGCTTATTTTGGTTTAACATTATTTGTTCTGCAGGTTCCAGGCAAGTCATCAAAGGAATGCTTTAACAGATTTTATTCAGCCCACCCTACACCACCTGTTACTCAACCACGTTCAAGAATGAATAGGAAAAATAGTGAGTCTCCTATCAGGTCCTTCGCAAATGACTTCAATACTTTGCTGAAGTCCACTGGGTCTAGTGGTGGAAGGTCTGGCAGCAGTAGACAGAAAATTCTGCATGCACGGAAGACTGTGCGGCAGATACTAAGGCAGCATAAGAAAGCTGATAAAGGGTATGAAGCTGACTTATTTTCTGCAATAGAAAATGTTGATCCATCTGTGCACTCTTTCTTGCTTCCAATTAATACACCTATCACACCTGATAGTGCTCATCAGGTTGGTGGACATTCAACTTCTGACCAGACTCTATCAGCTCGTAGGCCAAAAACATTGTCTAGATTTTCAGCAGATTCCCACCGGCAACTTCAAAAGAAGCTTTTAAGCCCTGAAGTGCTGAAACAAATAAAGAATCCTGCTCTTCATGATAAGTATATTGATTTGTTACATTCTAGAGAGGTAGCACGGAGAAAAGCGTCTGCCCGAAATACAAAATTCCAGCCAAATAATGTCCACACATTGCCACAACCAGATGCAGTTTGTGCAGCAAAAGCTGCTGTAGTTGCTGAGGCTCAACAGGTGCTTCAACAGTCAAGGACTAATGAAAAAGGAAACTGTTTAGGTATTCAATATCCCATATTTAGTGAAAACAGTGAGGAAGAGTGTGGAGAAGAAAATGAAGATGCTGATGAAGAAGAAGAAATTGAAGATTTAGATTTGTATTAAAGATCTATCATAAGTTCTACTTGTACTCATACCAGCATGCGCTTTGAATTAGGATTATACCATGAAGTTCCTCATTTTAGCTCGTGAATGTGGGATAATGTAGGCCTTCACTGCTACCTCTGTTCCTTGACTCAGCAGACAATGTGTGGAGCTCTCCGGAGGTGAGCATTGAGTGAATTTGGGTGTCCATAGAGGCCTCTCCAAAAGTTGAGCCTCATCCCATCTCAAGCCTTGTTGTTAAGTCTTCTAGCTAAGATCAGAAGGATTATCTGAGGCCTATCTCGACTGCTAGAGGGACTCCATCAGATCCTCTCTCAGATTGCAGCACTGTCCAGTCAACATTATGAAGTTCTAAAGAATAAAACTGATCAAATTAAGAACATTGTCAGGGTTTAGGGGGAGAAATTGGAAAGATTGGTCCAGAACAAAAATACTCCTCCATAAGTGGTGTCTAGCTCTGTGATTTCAGTGGCTTATCCTATGCAGCATGGGCGTGGAGAGAACACAGTCCATCACCACTGGATGTGGATGAAGTTGAAGGAGAATCTCCTTTATAGACCCAGCAGGCTCTCCTCTTTTCATTTTAATGTTTTTTCATGTTTACAGATATCAATATATACATATACAGTGGCAAATTTTGTAATATTTTTAGAACAAAGGCAGATATTAGGGATGGATATAAATTCCATTTCCATTTTGATTTTGTAAATTTTGACAACTCTGAATCTAAGCCATCTGATGTATTGCTCCTTTCTTTGGCTCTGTCATAGCTATATTTCTAATAAAAACATCATCAGTTCTGGTTAAAGAAAAAAAATGTCCAGAATTTAAACTTAAGGAAATAGTTTCCAAGTTACTACATTAATCACGTTACCGACTTGGATAGAAATGTAAAACATCAAAAGAGAGATCCTGGTTTATTAGTCTAATTATATGCATAGAATCCCTAAACATGTAGTCCTATTGAGGGCATGGATACTAAATTCAAATAAACATTAAACTGAATAAATTCATTTGTTTGATGACAAAAAGTTCTAGTTAGCTACTATATAATGCATAAGGTTGAAAAAAGCACACAAAAAATAATCCAGGATAGTTTACTGCTTATTGCAATTTCTATTTCTATAAAACGAGGTTTTAGGCAAACTCCGAGTCTTTTGACTAGTTATGTGCATAGTGGCCTTGAACATAATTTCCAAGATGGTCACACTGCATGTGGTTTAGGGGACGCACTTGACCCAAGTATGAGAAGATCAAATGCATATAGTTGATCTGCTTCGTTTGTTAGATAAAACTTTGTGGACAACTACTTGGTACAATCATGTGGGGAACCCCATTGCAACATAGTGAGGAACCCCATTGCCAACATCCAACATGCTATTTTCCATACCCTTGCTCTAAAGGGGTTTCTCTACTATCTTATTGGTGGAGGTTCTTGAGTTCTGAATAGACGGGACTTCGTGATCTTTACATTCTCTGTTCAAACTCATTGCAACACCCATGTTATCAATAACTACGTTTAGACTGTAGACACATGGAAATTGCAAAGAACCATAAGAAAAACACTGTAAACAATTCTACCAATTTCTTCAAATATAAAGTGCCATTTAACAACAATTCAAATGCCACTTTCTCGGGGCTCTATCCATTGAGAAGCCATTAGATATTGAGTATCATCTCCTAAGTGGGGACACTATGTAAATTGTCTCCTGCTCCTGGCCTAAAATTTATAAAAATGTAAAATAAATATTATTGAGTTGTTTTTAATGAAGACATTAAAAAGGATCTCATTGGAAAAATATCACGATGCTGATAACTATGACTGACTGTGATAGACTTCGAACTTCTTTTGCTTCAATTTGTTTGGAAATGATTAAAATGTGAAATGCATATAGAGGTCTGATTAACGACTGAGTGAGGATCTCAATTATTTACAGTTTGTGCAAAGAAGCAGACCTTCTATGATTTCTAGTTGCGTCGAGAGGCGCTCTGCAGCCCAGTATGGGGGAGATCTTGTAACGTGATGTAACGTTAGAAACGTTTGTAACATGTCGGCAAAAAATAATAGTGATAGTGAATATTATGGGAGAGATCTTGTAACGTGATGTAACATTAGTAACGTTTGAAACATGTTGGCAAAAAATAATAGTGATAGTGAATATTATGGGAGAGATCTTGTAACGTGATGTAATGTTTGTAACATGTCGGCAAAAAATAATAGTGATAGTGAATATTATGGGAGAGATTTTGTAACACAAAATAAAAAATAATATCACTTTCGTAAAGTTGTTTTTATTAATAAAAAATAAATTTTCTAATAGGCCAAAATAAATGTCAGTTTAATTATCCTTAAAAAAATTGTGGGTCCAGAAAAAAACACAAAATTGAATTATCTGCAAAAAAATGTTGGCCTTGCACATGGTTTTAAACCATGTGCACATGGTTTGTTTTAAAACCATGTGCAAGGAATTCTAAACAACCCATGGTATTATTGTACATGGTTTATGAGGCCTTGCACATGGTTTTGCAAGGCCCCACTAAACCATGTGCAAGGCCTCCTAAACAACCCATTGTTGTAGGAGGGCCTTGCATATGGTTTTAAAACCATGTGTGGAGAAATGATGCAATGTTCGTTCCTAACAAAATAAAAAATAATAAAAAATATTATATGTCGGCCATAAATAATATTAAATATTAATAATAAAAATATTATATGTGGACCTTAAATAAAAAGATGTGTTTTTTGGTTTGAATCAAATCAATGGATACCTAAGAAGAGGTTTGCACCTCCAGAGATTTGATCCATCTCGGCGCTTGATAGAGCCCAGGATTTGGATCTATGCTGGTTTAGGACATTCTGAATCTATTTAAACATGATATCTCTCAAATTATGACTGCTAATGAATTCTTAATCACAATATGGTCAATATCTAAGTCTTGATCATATCAATGCACTCAATAGATAAATTAATTCAATAGTTTTGCAGAATAGGAAAATAATGTAGTCACGTGTGAGAAAAGATGGTAGAATAACAAACTGTTTTGGACAACTTTTTGGAATAAGTGAATGATGCAACTCTTATCTAAAGGAGAAAATCATACACCCAGTTGCATCTTGACGTGATTTCTAATACTGTAAAGCCAATAAAACATTCAGGAGAACGCCTCTTTTGTTTGCTTTGATAACAAACTCACTAAGGTCAAAACTAAATTTGGCCTTGGCAGTTCTAGGGCAGAGCATTTGCTTTTCTGTGGTAGGTCTGTTGCACTGACCAACTACTTGAAGCAAGAACGATACCACTAGACCAAATGCCCAAGAATTTATTTAAAACTTTCGCAATATTGAACACTGGAAAAAACTAGTGTTCAAAAACTATCTCTATAGCTGAGTTTAACTCTAAAAAGGCAAAAGCATTGATAACATGTATTATCTGATACAAAATTCTAGTCAAATAATGTCCAAACATTGCCACAAACAGATGCGATTTGTGCAGCAAAAGCTGCTGAATCCTACTGATCAAGGAACACTGAACGATGGCGCCACCTTCATTCTTCTATTGAAAGCACGTTCGGTTTAGCGGAAAGGTTCAGGGATTATAACACGGAGCCATTGAATTGAATGGGCTGCTCGAAGCCAAACCCCGAAGCTTACAAGAGGTTGGTCATTGCGTGCAGGGCACATGAAAGGGGGATCACTGATGACTTACTTCAGGTTTGTTAATTACTACTCACTCTAGGGTATTAGCATAGCTTCCTAGCACTGCCTCGAAAGTGAGATTGGAATATTTTACGATCAATCGCTATGACGTATATGCGACTACAATCAAACGTAGGTGCTTGCCTTATTATACCTGCCATGAGGTAGTATATATTGTAATCGATCTTCGGTCAACCACTATTAGTTGGTGCTTTGACTACAATTTTATCTCAATTTTCCATATTAACTGTTATATTACATATTCAATTTTTTTCGCAATTATTTTAACTCATTTCTCTGGCATGCGATTGGCTATTCGATTCAAGGTCTTATTGCCAAGGTGATGGCGAAATGCTCCGTTTCTTGAGAGGGCATTGAATTAAGATTTAACTCAACGTACTGTTTTCGTTAGATTGTTTCTTTGTGTCCAATGCACCGCTCATCATTCTCTGTTTTCAATGCACTGGCCTCCACTCTCTTTGTTTCCAATGCATCGCCTTTGTAATCCTTTTCATGGCTCTATGTAACACTTAACAAATTCCCTCCATGTCCAAGCTGGATTTGGACAGAACGATGAAGAACGAGCTGTGTTGCTTCAACTACTGGCTCTATGGAACCACTAGCTGTGGAACTCAAGTTGCATCTACATCTAGAGCTGCTGTCTATGCCCATAATTCCTCCCGCCACCTGCAACATTATCTTCTCTTCCACATTTTTGAAATTATATCAGGTATGTCTACATATAAATTTTGACAAACTTAAAGAAAGAGCACGAATTTAGGAATGGCAGATACCTCTTCTTTTGTGCAAGTATTGTTTGTGATGTAACACAATTCTTCTAGAGGTGCAGGGCATATCTCTTCATATCTCGTATAGAAAAACATATATAGATTAGATCTTGTTGTCTTTGCACAAAACCATTTTCACAAGTCATACTATTTGTGATTGACAAAACTCATGAGGCAACTAACATGCAAGAGATTCCCAGAAGTTGTAATTTTTCTTTGTTAACAAGGTTTCATTATAGATAACGATCAATGTATGCTATTGTAAAGTACAATGCAAGAACTAAGAAACTGAGACGTTCAGCTCACAGCTAACAGGCGCCACGGTAAGCAGAGGTATCTAATCAGTTCATTAGTTAAATATGGGTGGCCACATGAAATTAACAAAACAAGTACTCTAGGATAGAAATGAATAGCTTATCTTGACACTGTTACTAAAATGAATAACTTAGCTTGAACATTTGTTTGCATATTACCTCAACAATTGTTGCTGCAACATTATTCATGCAATCTGGAATTTCTCCTTCCCCTTCATGCTTGCCTCGATTTGCTTGACGCAACCCCTCATCATCCTTGCTTTACCTTGGAAGGGTTCCTTTTGGGTATGGAGCTAACCCCTCATCTTCCTTTCTTTTCTTTTGAAAGGTTTCTTTTGCGTATGGAACTACTCACAAACCGCATAGACAAATCAAGCGAGCTAGCAAATACATGAACTCAATTTCAATTTTTGCAAATAACTTGCCCAAAGGACAAAATGAAGCTTGACATATGTCGATATTATTTGTCGGTGGGTCACACATCCCCTTCTTTCTCTACTAATACTCTATTATCTCCATCTAAATTGAGAAGCAAACAAAGCCGTGAAGAAGTTTCACTGTACAACTTGTTTATCATGGAAAAGGCAAGATATTAGAATCCTAGACAAAAGAATTTTAAAGATAGTTTTTCTAGATCCACCTGTTGTATCACAAAGCATGGAGGCATTGATGGGTTATGATTTTGCTATCAATTCTGAAAACAGCAACCACCACTACTCTACACCATAGATTAAGGATGATTAGTTGGATGTGCAATGACAACTCTGAACAATATAAAAAGTAATCACAGTGGAAAAGGGAATTCATGCTCTTAGATGATGAAGCTCTTGTTGCACGTTTCAAACGTCAATTCATGGCTTCTCATATTTCGACGTCGGCATCACGAATCCCCATGGAAATTGCATTTCGTTAACTCCTGTGTGGTGTCGCTTATACCATCTTGAGTCAAGCAAAGTGTCAGCCTATCTCGTTAACACGTAAATATTTGTAGATGCTATGAGAAAAAACTAGAATCCACTTGGGATTGTGATATGACAGACATAGAAGTTTAGGTGGCCATATACTTGCTTATTGAGAAATTCTGAATGTCAATGCAGTGGGAGCTAAATGATTTACATATGGAAAAAATCATTTGTTGAATGATCTGTTTTGTTGGTTTGTTTTCGATGCTTTGAATACTCCATTAATTTTGTTGAATTTTAGCATTAGCATGAATACTTAAAAAATTTGCAGACTAACTGATAACAAATGACAAGTGCAGTAAAAACAACATTAACACATCAACACATTGGACACATGATTTTTCATTGGGAAACCTTTAAAGAACAAAAACCCCAAAAGCATTAGTAGTTCATCTTTGAAAATGAGATGACTGAGTTTTCTTCAATCTCAGAATTATGAGATAAACATTTTGTCAATAATTCTTCAAGGAAAAAATATCAAACCCTAATAGATTTGAACCATGAAAAGTTTCCACAAAGATGACTTTTACAAAAAATACAAATTAGGGCTTGATGCCCCAATTTCCTGTCTCTGAATGAGAAGATCAGCTTGTTGCTTGTCTGCTCAGATTCTTCCCTTCTGCCCATATTCCTGTTAGGTCTGCCCAGTCTTCTATTTCACTTCCCGAACTTTTGCTTTCACCTGCTTGGACCTTTGCAGACCTTCTCGGATCTTTGTAGACCAACCCAGATCTTATGCTGAGTCTAACCGAGCAGACTCAGTCTGTTGCAACACTACCCAGAGGGCTTGCTAATTCCTCGGGTGGCTTCCTATGGCCCCAACTCTGTGCTCGGAGGCCTTCTCTTGGCCTCTGCTCTGTGCCTGGATGTCAAGGAGTCCGAAGGGCTTGTTGTGTACACAACAACCCTTACGAGTTGTCTGTTGGTGTCCCAAGGGTCTGCAGTGGCAGCGAGGGTCTGTAGTGGTACCCTGAGGGTCTGCCACACCTTTAAACCCCTCACGTGATCTCTGTAGGTGACCTGAGGATGAGGAGGGTCTGTCCAAGAGAGAATGAGGGCAACGCGTGAGGTAGAGGAGGGTTGCCCAGATCTGAAGAAGGTTTCCCCTTGGAGAAAGGTAGCTTCCCGGAGGTAGAGGACGTGTCCGGAGGAGCAGAAGAACTTGCTCAAGAGAAATTGAAGCTTCCCATGATAACTTTGTGAATGTGAGGAAGGTTAGGGTGAAACCCTAACACATGAAAAAGAGAGAAAATTGTTGTTGCCCTTTTTTATGAAACCCTAGCTTAGGGTTTTGATCCAAAGACAAATGTGGATGCCCTAGCTAGACTCATCCATGCTAGGGCATACACAAAAACTTCCTCTTCTTCCTGAACCAGTAAAATCTTCTTCTATGGAGCAACTGTACCTATGGAAGCCAAGTGTGTAATAATGAAATGGCTTGATCTTCTTTTATATTCTCTGAGTCATATGTAAGTGGACCAAAATTAGAAAGAACAAAATATTATTATTTTATTATTTTCTAATTTGTACTTTTGTCTTTAGCCTTCTTGTGGTCCAAAAGTCCTTATGTATTTTTGACTTTTACCTGTGGTCCAATAGTCCTTATGTATTTTTTACTTTTACATGTAGCCTTCCTATGGTCCAAAAGTCCTTATGTATTTTTGACTTTTACCTGTGGTCCAAAAGTCCTTATGTATTTTTTACTTTTGCTTTAGCCTTCTTCAAGTGCTCCTGTGGTCATCACATGTTGTCAATGTGGTCTTTCATCACTACACAAAGTACATAATCATAAACAAAGAGAATTACTAATGCTTTTATCTCACACTTTGTGTGACGCCAAGATCAGGTACTAAGATGTCTTAACCAAGGGTAGCTAAGCCTTGGAGAAGATCACAAATCCCACTGATCAAGGGTCAGAGTGCCACACATGCCTAGACCCAGTCTAGGGCTTATAATGCCTTCCCGGTAAAAGACCAGGTGCCTCAGCCATAGGTTGCATAATTTGACATTAGGTCAAATACTTGGTAACAGACCAAGCGCCTCCATTCTCCAAGAGAATGGCCCTCGACCCCGGGTCGAGTCCTGGAAACTGACTAGGTGCCTCCATTCAAAGGAATGGCTACTCAGAACTAGGCTGAGTCTACCAGTACTAGACTGGTCCACATCGTGGTCCCGGACTAGATGTCTACCATTCAACATAATGGTCACTCAACACAAGGTTGAGTCCCCCCAATGCTGTACTGGGTCCATATCGTGGTCCTTGATGAGATATCATCATTCAACAAAATGATCACTCAACTCTAGGTTGAGTCCCCCGAGTGTTGTACTGGGTCCACATCCTAGTCCTAGACCAGATGTCACCATTCAACAGAATGGTCACTCAACTCTAGGTTGAGTCCCCCTAGTGCTGGACTGGGTCCACATCCTGCTCCTAGATTAGATGTCACCATTCAACAGAATGGTCACTCAAGTCTAGGTTGAGTCCCCCCAGTGCTGGATTGGGTCCACACCCTGGTTCTGGACCAGGTGTCTCCATTCTTCTCAGAGAATGGCTCTCGATGCTGCTCAGAAAAATTAACACTCCCTCTCAGCGAGAGAGGCATTCTTTGCCATGTCAAGCTTGTCACGAAAGTATACGAACTTTGATGCTGTCAGGGGCTTGGACAAGCTATTTGTGATTTGTTCATCTGTATGAATGTACTACAACTTCAGAGCACCTCTCTGCATTAGGTCTTTGATGAAATGAAACCTCATTTCAATCACTGGGTTCATGGAAAGCTTTATGCAACTCTGATTATCGTCGTGGATGATCGTTGAGTCAAGCTTTCCTCTGCACATATCAGATATAAGTTTTCTGAGCCAAACTGCTTCTTTCCAGGCATCACTTGCAGTAATATACTCTGCCTCAGCTGTACTCTGAGCTATGGAATCATGCTTCCTGCTGGACCAAGAGATCATTGCAGATCTCATACTGAATGAGCCGAATAATTATTCGCTCACACAATGAGTTCACCAAAAGACTTGGTAAATTAGATAAGCCACAAGGCAAATATATATTAATGATAAGATAAGATGATATGTTACAAATGGTGGCCCTGCCTTAAATATGGCTTGGGCATTTAATGTTGAGGAGACGCCTCATTTCATAACCCAACTTTAGTTAACCTAATTATTAATTATTTAATTATTATCTTATTTTATGTTTGCTACATTGCCACTCTCTTAAAAAGGCTTTGTCCTCAAATCTTTTTAATGTTGTCGCGTCGTTCTTTGTGATGTCGTGACTGATGAAACATGTCGATACGAACTGCTAAGTGTAGAGCATAACTTTCGATATGTGGATGGGTCAATCCATCCCAAATTGATTTGTTGTTGACTGCTGGGATTCCCTGCTGATCTGTCTTTAGGAGCTTTGATCATATTACTATCATTATCTTTCGACATTTCCCACTTTTTAGAATATCGGTTTTTATGGTTGGGGTGTCGATAGGGAATTTTCACAATGTCATTTTTTTTACGAGTGTCGTCTTTTGAGCATTGATCTGAGTTGGAAGTTGTATTTTCATCCCTTGAGATTTTAAGGTTTCATTTTGTATATTTTCCAACTGCATGTAATCATTTTGAAACTTCTTAACCACTTCTAATTGCGCTTTTCTGTCATCTTCAGACTTCTTAAGTTGTTCCTTAAGATCTTTGTTATGACTTCTGATGCAACTATTTTCTTCCTGCTTGTCTAAAAGCTTCCCTTCAATGTCTTCCGTAGATTGTTCTCTCTTCTGACTATTTTTCAACTTCTTAATTTTTGTGACTAGTGTCTTGTTATGATTCCTTAATCTAAAAATTTATTTGGATTTGTTGGATAGTGTTTTATTACTCTTTGCGATCTCCAACTTGTGTGTCTTTTTAGAGTCGTCATTTTGTTGTTGAAATTTTTTTATCTGTAGTCGATACCGGTCGACAACTAATTCTTGATTTTTTTAATTTATGTTGTATCTGTGTTAGTTCTTCATTCTTGTCGCTAACGATTTTGTTCAACCGTGTTATTTCTGCTTCGTAATCGTTTATTTCTTTTTTTATATCTTGATTTTTCAATCTTTGATTAAAATTGTTTTCGTCTTTTAATTCTTCAATTTGCGTATATGATTTTTCTGGATGGAAATGTTTTTTTCCTTGTACTTTTTTTTCTATCTTATGTATTTCAATTATTACTTCCAAATTTTTATTCCTGTCGCATAAATATTCGTTGTCTCTTTGATAGCGCTTTAATTTGGCTTCTAATTTCTCTATTTGTAGTCGCAAACCAACTTCCATGATCTTTGACTTCTTCGACACATGGTCGTCTGGACTATAGATGGTCTTCAAATTTTTTATTTTTTTTGTCTTCCTTTGAAAAATACTTACTAAATGTTATTTATACTTCAAAAATACTTCACTAAATATTATTTTACACTCCAATAATTCCTTTTTATATTCTCTAACTCAATGTAATATGATAATTTTTTTTATTGTTTTTAATGGACCACTTTTTTTTCCCAAGGTCTTTGATTCTTTACCACTTAAATATATTTCCACTTACCATAAGGTCTTTCTTTGAATATACTTTACGAATCTATTACTTTTACTTGGTGCCTTTATTATGATATCTCTTAATTACTTTATTATGAAATTTTAATAACGTAGAGTATAGTTACGATTTCCTTTGAAAGTCAAGATGATTCAACTTAATAGCCGGTAAACTCTCAGACGGATTTTAACAATGAAATATCATATTTGCCTTATGGCTGTTTTCTTAAATGGTCAACGATGACGACAAATTTTGTTAATACTCTCGGCAGAATCGATATATGCGAGCAAGGCTAAATGGTGGCTGTCAGAATAACTGTGTGACTAAATAACCTGTAAATTTGCCTTTCTCACTGTCCAAAATGATATTTCATTTTTGTCCCGGTAATATGCAGATTCACATCTTCAGATGGCGACAGAATGACGACTTTTTATTTAGGATCTTGATCTGTTTGTTTATCCTTGGCACAGATCTCACGCTGGACTGCTGCGGTGTTTATACAAGAACTAACGTGTTATTTTTTTTGTTATGATACCGAATTCTCTTTGATTTATGGTATCTTGTAACTTACAGCGGAGTGTTTTCCGAATTTTATGCAGGATAATCAAATGGACAAAAGCTTGGATCTGGTCAAAGACCAAGGGAATCAAAGAAACTCTGAAAGAATGAGTATGGCTCTGATACCAAACGAGACGAATAATTATTTGCTCACACAATGAGTTCACCAAAAGACTTGGTAAATCAGATAAGCCATAAGGCAAATATATATTAATGATAAGATAAGATGATATGTTACAAATGGTGGCCTTGCCTTAAATATGGCTTGGGCATTTAATGTTAAGGAGACGCCTCATTTCATAACCCAACTTTAGTTAACCTAATTATTAATTATTTAATTATTATCTTATTTTATGTTTGTTACACTGAAGCAGTAACCAGAAGTACTTTTCCAGTTTACTGCACTGCCAGCCCAATCAGCATATCGAGATAACATTACTCCACTGCTGAAAGTAACCCTGAGCCCATAAGTGTTGGACATGAACTGACTCAGAGCATTCTCTGTATTTAGTCTCGTATGCATGAGATACATCAAGGATCCAAAAAACTGTCTATATAGAGTAGAGTCCATACTCTGTGAACTGGTAGCTAAGTCACCCAACTTTGTCAAGTTGGTAGTCATGGGTATGCCCATAGACTTGCAGTCCTGCATCCCAAATCTCTGCAAGATGTCCACTGCATACTTTCCTTGTGTCAGGAAGATCTTGTCTGGATTTTGCTAGACCTCTAAGCCAAGGAAATAATGCATCAACTCGAGATCCTTCATCTCGAATTCAGTAGTCTCCCTCTTACACCATTCTGTCAACTATTCATCACCTGTGAGAAACAAGTTATGTACATATAGAACAAGTATCAAGACATGATATGAACAACCTCAAAGTACCTGTTAGAATCAACTGTAGTTTTGGAAAACCCCAAGTTATGGAGAATTCCATCCATATGCGATCGCATACCAGACTCTCGAAGTTTGTTTTAGTACATCCAAGGCTTGCTTCACAAAGCCTTTAGGTTGTTCAATATAGACCTCTTCCTTAATCTTTCCATTGAGGAAGGTTGTATTTACATTCGTCTGATGTAACTTCCATTGGAATACTGCAACAAGTGAAATGATGGTAGTTTACTTGGCAACATGAACAAATGTCTCATCATAGTCAATGCCTTCTTTTTGAGTGAAGCCACGAGCTATGAATTTGGCTTTACACTTCTCCATACTGCCATCAGCAGCATGATTGATTTTATAAAGCCATATGGGTGTCACTACTGACTTTCCCTATTGGTTTGGAAACAACTTCCCACACATCATTCTTCATGATTGAACTGTATTCTTCAATCATGGCATCAACCGATACCTATTGACTTGTTTCTTCTTCGGAAGGTTCTGCACTGATAAGACTGGAGTATTTCTGTGGTCTTATGCTTTCTCTAAAGGTCCCTAGAGGATCTCTATGCTTCTCTCCTTCTTGTACCATTTCTTGGTACCTAGTCGGTCTCCTTTTTGAAGGAGGAACTTCAAGTAGTTCTTCTGCTGGACTTTCAGGGTCCTCTGGAACATCTGGATTTTGATCCTCAAATTCTTCTTCCTCCCTCTGAATTTCTGAACCTGGAAACTCAAGGGGAGGTACTTCATCTTCCTTTGAAAGCTCTTATGTTTGACGAAACACAACTTTCTCATGGAAGACCACATCTCTACTGACTATCTTCTGTAATCCTAGAAGAGTTGTGTAGTGAAGGTGTCCAAACCTTCTATGCCACAACTCACATGGATCAACTACATGAGTGGAATCCTCAGAAGCCATGTAAAGGCCTCCCTCTCGAACCCCAATCTATACTGCTGAGCTTAGATCTTCATTCTTTTCCCATAGAAGGACTTTCTTGTCCATGAAGAGGACTCTGTAGCCCTTGTCCTATAAGCCAACAATATATAGAAGATTCTTCTTAAAAAACATAACATATAAGACATCATCAATATGAAGAACCGTACCTGAGTCAAGTTGAAGTGAAGTTGAGGCAATTCCTTCAATATTGCAGGTGGAGTCATCTCCAAGTTCCACCTGTGTGGTGAACTTCTTCTTTCTGTAACTGGTGAGAGCTTCACGGTTACCTGTCATGTGCCTAGAGGCACCACTATCTACCAACCAAGAGGTAGCACTATCTGTGATGGAACTAGAGAGAACAGAAACCAGGTAGTATTCTCTTCTAGGTTCTTATTTGTCAGCCTTGGTTTTCTTCTTCTTCTTTGGCTCCTGCAAGAGAGGCATGAAACTTCCTTTTGGTTCTCTTCTTGGTTTTCCTGCAATCCTCTGAAAAATGTCCAAACTTGTGGCAATTACAGCATTCCACTTTTGACATATCAGAGAACTTACCTTGAGGTTTCTTTGCCTTCTTTTGCTGAGGGAATGGCTTCTTGAACTTCTTTGTCTTTGCTGCAAGTGCAAGGTCACCTTCCTTGGTTATCTTACCTGAGGTTCTTCCTCTTCTTCTATGCAATCATGCCACACTCTTTCGAAAGCTGGCTGATTCTCTCATCCACTGACAGATGCCATGAAGGTTTCCCAAGAGCTTGGGAGACCATCAACCACAGTTTGCACAAGGTCATCATCATCAACAACAATATCAATAGCAATAAGTTGATCTCTTACCTGTGCAATATTCGTGAATAAGGAACCAACCCCTTCATCCTTGTTCAACTTCAACCTTCATAGCCTTTTCTTCAAGACTCTCTTCTGACTGGGAGCCTTCTTCTCATATAAGTTGGCCAATGTGTCAAAGCATTCTTTGGCAGTCTTCAAAGATGCGATGTTGGAAATCACTATTTCTTTGATGGAATCATAAATGATTCTTCTAGCCTTAGCCTGCTTATTCTTGTAAGCAAATCTGCCAACATTAGATGTTGGCTCTTCACTGACATTAAACACAATGTCATCCAGGTCATTTTCTTCCAGAATAGTTGTCAACCTATCCTTCCAGGATTTGAAGTTAGTTGAACCTTGTAGCTTCTCTTCTGGTCTGAAGATATTGACGACCATCTTTGCCACTTAGTCAAATGTTAAGTCTGCAAAATTATCCCAAGTTCTAGGAAGACAACAACAATGTCCCTTTATTGTGTCTTCACATGCTAAGCTCTGATACCACGTTGAATTTTAGCATTAGCATGAATATTTAAAAAAATTGCAAACTAACTGATAACAAATGACAAGTGTAGTAAAAACAACATGAACACTTCAACACATTGAAACAAGATTTTTCACCGGGGAAACCTTTAAAGGACAAAAACCCCAAAAACATTAGTAGTTCATCTCTGGAAATGAGATGATTGAGTTTTCTTCAATCTTAGAATTCTGAGATAAACATTTTGTCAATAATTCTTCAAGGACAAAATATCAAACCCTAATAGATTTGAACCATGAAAATTTCCACAAAGATGACTTTACAAAAAATACAAATTAGGGCTTGATGCCCTAATTTCCTGTGTCTGACTTAGAAGATCAGCTGGCTGTCTGTCTGCTTAGATTCTTCCGTTCTGCCTAGATTCCTGTTAGGTATGCCCAGTCTTCTATTTCACATGCACAGACTTTTGCTTTCACCTGCCCGGACCTTTGCAGACCTCCACGGATCTTTGCAGACCAACCTGGATCTTTTGTTGGGTCTTCCTGAGCAGACTCAGTCTGCTGCAACACTTCCCGGAGGGCTTGCTAAGTGCTTGGTGGGTTTCCCGTGGCCCCAATTCTGTGCCCGGAGGCCTTCCCATGGCCTCTGCTCTGTTCCCGGATGTCTGGGAGTTGCTTAGGGTTTTGATCCAAAGGCAAATGTGGATGCCCTAGCTAGACTCATCCATGCTAGGGCATACACAAAAACTTCATCTTCTTCCCGAACCAATAAAATCTTATTCTATGGAGCAACTGTACCTGTGGAGGCCAAGTGTGTAATAATGAAATGGCTTGATCTTCTTTTATATCCTTTGAGTCACCTGTAAGTGGACCAAAATTAGAAAGAACAAAATATTATTATTTTATTCTTTTCTAATTTTTACTTTTGTCTTTAGCCTTCCTGTGGTCCAAAAGTCCTTATGTATTTTTTACTTTTACCCGTGGTCCAAAAGTCCTGATGTATTTTTGACTTTTACTTGTAGCCTTCCTGTGGCCCAAAAATCCTTATGTATTTTTGACTTTTACTTGTGGTCCAAAAGTCCTTATGTATTTTTGACTTTTGCTTTAGCCTTCTTCAAGTGCTCCTGTGGTCATCACATGTGGTCAACGTGGTCTTTCATCACTACTCAAAGTACATCATCATAAACATAGAGAATTACTAATGCTTTTATCTCAGACTATGTGTGTCACCAAGATCAGGTACTAAGGTGTCTTAACCAAGGGTAGCTAAGCCTTGAAGAAGATTGCAGAGCCCACTGATTAAGGGTCAGAGTGTCACACATGCCTAGACCCAGTCTAGGGCTTATAGTGCCTTCCTGGTAACAGACTAGGTGCCTCAGCCATAGGCTGCATAATTTGACACTAGGTCAAATACTTGGTAATAGACCAAGCACCTCCATTCTCCAAGAGAATGGCCCTCATCCCCGAGCTGAGTCCTGGTAACTTACCAGGTGCCTCCATTCAAAGGAATGGTTACTTAGAACTAGGATGAGTCTACCAGTACTAGACTGGTCCACTTCGTGGCCTCGTACCAGATGTCTACCATTCAACATAATGGTCACTCAACATAAGGTTGAGTCCCCCCTAGTGATGGATTGGGTCCATATCGTGGTCCTTGACCAGATATCATCATTCAACAAAATGATCACTCAACTCTAGGTTGAGTCCCCCAGTGTTGGACTGGGTCCACATCCTGGTTCCATACCAGATGTCACCATTCAACATAATGGTCACTCAACTGTAGGTTGAGCCCCCCTAGTGTTGGACTGGGTACACATCTTGGTCCCAGACCAGATGTCACCATTCAACAGAATGGTCACTCAACTCTAGGTTGAGTCCTCTTAGTGTTGGACTGGGCCCACACCCTGGTTCCAGACCAGGTGTCTCCATTCTCCTCAGAGAATGGATCTCAATGCTGCTCAGAAAAATCAACAAATATCTCCCTTATGTCGATAGTATAAATGCATTGCTGGAATTTTCCAAACGAATGTTGAGGTGGAACGATGTGAAACTAAAATCTACTTCACCCTTTGGTGGCCATCACATTCAACAAAAACCAATAATATGTCTTACTCATTAACTTCCCACGTCTTGATGCTGCTCACACTCAATAAGGGATTGCCTCGTTGAGTGTGGAAACTTTGATATGGATGCCACTCCTTTTTCAAGGGATTTGTTCTTAGCATTGAGGACAACATTCTCATTGTTAAAATAGTAGACTTATTCACCCAACCTCTACCTTGAAACCAAATCCTATTGCATTACCGCTATGCATAAAAAAATTATATCTGTAACAATCCATGAGCTACCTTGTAGAAACACAAAAATTATATACAGTAAATAAAACACTTCCATCTTCAAGATTTTAATCATATATTATATGATTTTTCTATGCTTGCAGTTATTACATTATAATAAATAAAAGCGCTATGACTATACTACTTACATTACAATAAACAAGTGGAATAAGCAACAAAGTTGCTTAGTACCTGCCTCCTAAGAAGAGATTGGAAATATATAGCAATAGGATAATTTTGCTATAAAAATATATGATAAAACAAATATAATTACAATTTGAAAGAAATTAAAACAAAAATGAATTAAAAAATGTCCATTTAAATACGATATAGGTTATTGCAATGTAGCATAAAACAAGCATATTCAAGCTTCCTTACATACTTCTAGTAATATTCTTGACTTATGTTATAAAAATATGCAAGTTTCTTTATAGACTAGCATAAATAGGAAATGAGAAATAATAGCTTATAAGACTCTAAATTAATATCATTGTTGTGAGAATAGTTTCTCCTACCCATTGGTACCTCCTTTCTCCTCTAACATATTATAATTTAAAAGAAAATTATAAAACTTGTAATTCAACACATGATGTTCCACATCAATCCATTACATAAGGATAGTGGAATTTAAAGTAACGTTTTGAATGATTAAGATGCTAGTTTCTAAGCATATATTGTAATCTAGTGTGGTTAATAATTTGGAAGAATATCCTAGTTTATACTAGAGGGTGCACTTTGCTTCTAAAAGTGGGATGGTTATTATTTGGTATAAACCCATCACATAATTTATAAGTGGAATAGGTAGTATGTGGCATAACCCATCACCATATATACA
>LPNX010816360.1:50312-109057 GCA_001517045.1 Pseudotsuga menziesii | reverse complement strand
ATGGATTCGCCATTATAGAATTATAATCACAAACATCGCTTGAAAAGTATGAGAATGCATCTGACACGGACTTGTCAGATACTTGGCCCGGCCATGGCATCAAGTTTTCGGTGGGGAAACCTACAGATCGACTCGGAGCTTGCAATACCCATAAGACGGGATTATCGATCAGCTTGTGATCTTTTTCAGCAATGAAACCTTGGGCAGTGGATGTTTGATTGATGAAATTGAAACCAGGTTCGACTGAAGTGGGCGTAGCAGTAACACTTTTAAACCTTTCCAGAAAGAATTCTTTCGGCAAAGAGATATTGGCAACACTTGGTCTCGAACCTCTACAAGTCAAATTTTGGTTCCGGAATAAAGTTAGTAAGGTCAGAGATGAATCGTCTGACGACCGAGACATCCAAATGGTTTTCGTAATTGAATCGGCAGGAGTTGAGGGTGAATCCAACCCGACGGGAGAAAAGCCTTTAAGCAATCCATTGCCGTTTTCGAAACTTTTCTTCAGATTCGTGATCGGCGGTTTTGAAGATGCCTGAGAATTTTCGTCTGCAATTTTTACACCAGGGTTACCTTGTTCCATATAGAGACCTTGGGCTCGTCTTTGACTAGCTGCTCCACATCTTTGACGGTGTGAAAAGTGAAGGACCGGTCCAAACAGCGCTCCACAGATTTTCTATTGCCGTTCCCGTTACCTAACGTCGAAGGACTGCATAATAATAAAATAATAAAATATAATAATAACATAATAATAAAATATAATAAATGCTGAAGTCATAGTAGCCATGTGTCAAGTGAAAACCAGATACCAAACTTCAAGGCTGACATCATTCTTGATTGGCCAATTAGAAGTTGACAAAATAGCAAATACAAATATTTTTATTAAAATTTAAAATATTTAAAAATTGCTATTTTTCATATTACAAAGTTAAACTTTGGAATAGAGATTTTAATCTTTTAAATATGCACCAATATGCACCAAGTAATACCAAAAGTCAAAGGGGTTTGAATTCAATCGATTACAATATACCTGCTGAGGCAGGTATAATAAAGGTGAGTTATGTTGTTTTACTTTGTTTTTATGATAAGCTTAAAGTCTTAAATCAAGTTATGTACTAACAAATATCTTATAAGTTATGTTTACTTTATGAAAAGTTATCATTACTTCTACCCCATGACGGATGTTAGCATTCAAGTCCACTTATCTCCGATCTCCGACTCGTGATCTTAGGCCTGACTTGAAATCTTTGTTGTCTGCCTTTCGTTCCCAAGACACTAAATATTTGGACAAGGCATAAAACATTCCAACATTAAACAATGCACTATTTAAAACTCATGGGACTAAAGCAGTGGCTTCAGGAAAAGCTACATCTGATGTAGTGTATATTTTTTAATTAATTATTTTGCAACAACGACAGGTTATGTCGCTATGCAACCTTGTTATCATAGTAGGGTAGTGGGTGAATGGTTGGAAAATATTGATACAAGAAGGCACTTTCCCTATTAATTTCTTAAGTTGTTAAAAAGGGTGGGCAACAATAGGCCTCGTTATTAGATTTGATCCAAGGCCTTACTCTTAAATAACATCCCTTCATGAAAATTGACTTGGAAAATGAGTCGATTATTCAAGTCATTCTGTCACGTTTATATAGTAAGGTGTTGGGTCCCCTTCTTTCATTGTGTCAATGTGGCTCTTGAAATAGCAAGAGAGGCAAGCATTTTGAATTCAAAGTGTAATTGAATGACATATTCCAAGCCCCCTATTATTATTGTTGCTAAAACTATAATATGAGATAGGGCATTATATGGAGTGTACTCAAAGTGGTTTGGTGAGGATATCCCATATTGTTAAATCGAGCACGGGAGTTTCAACCTATTTTAGTAGAAGAGCGCTCGTTTACATCCTTGGTTTGTGCAAGATTTCATGCGGACTTTGCTTCAATAATAGTAGGGGATCATATGGCTGTCCATGTACCTCTATCTTTGGAAGCTCAAGCACTTGTTTACTTCTATTTTATCGTATAAATATCTTGTGTTTTGCTATTGGAGACTCTCTTTGTGTACCAACTAAAGACATGTTCCTTGGATTTTATAGATCCACCCATAATCAAGACATTTATGAAATTAGATACCATCCATATAACTCGAAGAAGATTGTTTCACCTTTGTTTTTCAAAGGATGCACCCCATATTATTTATATAAAGCTGCCAACATAAATGAATTTACTTAGACAACCCTTTATGGATTTGATGGGGAAGGGGACATGTATCTCTATCAGTGATCAAATTTGAAGTGTGTGTTTTAAATTCAATTTGAAGGGCATATATTCTTTCATCCCTTCAAAGATGGAAGGCAATATAAATAAAATTACTTTAAATGAAAAGTATAAATTACTAAACACTTAAAAATGCAAAACATAAATATTACTCTTCCAAAATTTTACAATCTTAAACAGTTTAACACTCACTACATGAAAAAATGATTATTTTTTAATAGAACTTAAGCAATAAAATTTTTTTTTTAAGTAGTAAAGTCCACAAAATTATTATTAATTTACATAAATGAGCACATTCCATAAAAAATATTAAGAAAACATATTTTTCTTGGATTCATTCGATATTCTTCAAAAGTATTTGAACTTACATAAATCTATTTTCCCAATGAAAGAGTCTTTCTAGTTTTCATTTGTTTCCATACATCATAAATAACATTCCAATCAACCTCATATAGAGCACGAGGTGCACCAAGAGAGAAAAATATTGACATAACCAATGCCTCCAATGCAAGTCTTGATCTATCATCATTTTTATCATGTTTCAGTTTGAGAAGCCTCTTTCACACACTGTTGTACTTGTTGGAATAACAAAGATAACTTTCCATAATCTCATCAAATAGGGAAGTCCTTCAAACCATTAAGGTTCATGTCCACATAGAACCTATGCTCCAAACATATGTTTTTTAGGGTATTATTTATAAATAGTACAAATAAATTATCCATTTCACTTAAACATTTAGTACCATCCACAATAGGTGTCCCCAACACTAAAATTTTCCCATAAACATTTCACCCATCATTTTATTTCAGAGTCTCTATTATCCATTTATTCATAATAATGACGAGGATTGAAAAATTAGCATAATTAAATACAGGTAGATATGTGAGCCTCATATATAGAGATCTAATAATCTTCATCACAAAACATTTTCCTAAAAGAATGCAATCATCTAGTGTCCTTGATCGTTGTATCTTTGGTAAAATTTCAAACCTCAATGGATGTAAATGTACCATATTTGTTCTATTTACAAACTCAAGACTTCTTCATTGTGCTTTAATTAAAAAGAAAATATGTGCATTACACCTACCCAAATATGCCTAAAAGACCCTGTTTATGGAGCATGTTAATAGTAACATCTAAAGTAGTGCCAATAGAGGTAATGACAACATGATCCTCTTAGAACTTCTGGTTTAATTTATTTAACTCAATGAGCACATATGCAAGCAAATGGATGCAAAATTGCACTTGAAACATTGTTGCTAACTCATACATATTTTTCTCCCTTAACTCCCAATCTTTTAACAAAGTGGACATGAGTTTGACGAGTCTTTCCATGACCTTTTCTCTAGAAATCCAACTAGTTTGATGAATTTGTAAAATCTCTAACATAGTGATTTTAAATGATTCCATTAGTTCTTTCAGTTCTCCATGTATTTTAGGAGATCTCCAAGCCATGAATAAACCTTGTTTGCAAATTTATCAATATACTGCAACCGTTGGAAAATGAGACAAAACATCATTTGTTGCTAATGCCTCTCTATGAACTATGCAAATGATATCTAATAAATCATGATCATCTTGACATATATTGGAAGATAAACCTTCGTGATTCTCATGACATATTCCCCATAAGAGCCAAATCCAACTAACTTCATCAAATATAACTCCATCTATATTATAAATTTCTCACTCCATCATACATAGATTGAGTTGTTCCATCTTTTATTTGAAGCAAGTGTATGAATTTTGTTACACATTGATCTCTTCAGTTATCAAATATGTAATTCAAAAAATCAAATGGTGCTCCATAGTTCAAACAATACTTTCATCAACTAAAATTGAGTAAAATAGGCAATGTAAAATCTCATCTTTTAGTTTTTTCCAATATACCTCCTTAGCAACTTATAGAAACTATTTTTTAGATGGCGTATATGTGTAGAGTATTCATTTTTTAAAGGAATGTGTTGAGTGCACTTATATCTATTCAAGTCACAAATAGTGTTGGTAGACGGTAAGTTCCCAATTACGCCATTAAACTGTCATGGATTCCTCCTAGATTTCTATTGTTTACATTTCTCATAAAAATCGAAGTAGGACTTAATATTTCATTATTTTGGGATGGGATAGGCCATTCCAAAGGAAAATTTGAATTGAAAAGAATGGATTCCTACTCACGAATCCGAATTCCCCACTGTCCAAAGGTTCGTAAATTGAAATTGATATTGATGGGTAATTTAAAAGGTCGCCCTTCCTTTGAAATGTTGCTATAAATTATGCCCTTTTTAAACTGTTTTTTAAATAGGATTTAATTTTTTTTTAAGGACAATTTTAACTTAGCACTTATGGGATAGGACACCCTTTGGAAGAGTTGGGGGGTTCAAATTTGAACACTGATCCCCAATTATTAATTCAGTAAGCCTCCTATCGAAGTTAAATATGAATATTTGGGCACCTTCTACGAAATCTATGAATACTATTGAATAAGAAAAGCACTATTGACACAATATCCATCGATAACGTATCCCAAGGGGTTATCCCAACCAATTGTTTCCAATGTTGCTAGGAATTTGCCTAGTTCTTTTCTAGCAAGTGCCCAATTCGAATCACCCTGGTGAGATACAATACTCTACACTTATGTGTTTACTAAGGACGACATCCATAACTATGGGAAGCATCCCTTGGGTTTTCCAACAAGTTTTGTCTTGGAAAATAAAATATCTGGTGATAAGGTTCCGAAGCTTCCTTGACCTAGGGATGTATGATAGACTTTGGACGAATTCTACCCACAAAATAACCTAATAGGTTCACTGTATGAAGCCATTCTAGATAGTAAAATATTCATCAATAGGAATACTAATAGAAATATCATTTTTAGCAATACCTATACCTTGTGGTAAACTTTGGGAACAATTTTTCATGGGACATTCAATGGTGCCATTGTTGTCATCACTACCTCTTTGAACCATGGATCCATGCACTTCAACTACATAAACAAGATCATATAAGTAGGTGGCCATATTGCCTATTGCCTTATGATGGCTAAGTTCTCAAGGCAGGTCATTAATGCAATAAGATGGCTAGTAACTATGGACAAGACACCTCACATCCGCACTAACTCACATACAAGTTCTCTTATGGCTGTCTTCTTTTCAAATTTATGTGGCAATGTGATTATTGAATGTTGTCAGTTTATATTTTTTAATAAAAAAAACTTAAAATATAATTTGAATTTTGTATGTTTGCCAATATTTTGTTGATATTTCCAATATCCTAAGTTTATGATCCCACCATTAAATTGCCGAAAATGTTATTTACAACACTACTTAAAATGCCTAAAGTTGAATTGCTTAACATCCTTTTCATTCACTACAATTATATTTCAACTCAGATGCATTACATTTCGCTATGGCATATCTCCCTATGACAAGCCACATTACTCCCATAAAATAGCATCTTAAAAAGACAGAAAGATCAAATCACTACTAATTTTTATAGTTACCTCCCAAGGAAGATGCAAAGTTAAAACCAAAGGAAAACATCCTAGTTCATGCAATGCAATTGAGTCGAATAATTATTCGCTCACACAATGAATTCACCAAAAGACTTGGTAAATCATATAAGCCATAAGGCAAGTATATATTAATGATAAGATAAGAGATGATATGTTACAAATAGTGGCCCTGTCTTAAATATGGCTTGGGCATTTAATGTTGAGGAGACGCCTCATTTCATAACTTAACTTAGTTAACCTAATTATTAATTATTTAATTATTATGTTATTTTATGTTCGTTACATTGCCACTCTCTTAGAAAGGCTTTGTCCTCAAAGCCTTATAATGTTGTCGCGTCGTTCTTTGTGATGTCGTGGCTGATGACACATGTCGATACGAACTGCCATTAGAGGAAATTTCAACTCAAAATGGGCCTTTTAACTTTAATTCAAATTCCATGTCATCATTTGTTAGCCAATGAAATTGCTTTAAATTTGAAATACCGTATAGGTCTTAAACACTTTTTAATATAAATTTGGGGATAGGTATCATAAAAAAAACTATTTTTTTTGTTTATATTTTCGACATATCTCCTCGTGTTTTTACTCAAATTTTGATTGAGAAAGCTCGTTGGATACGGAATTAAATTCCGCATCCAACGAGTACTCACTCGGCATATTTTTTACGGACCCTGCTACCCCAAAATCAAGAAATACCTGAAAAAACGTGATGATGACATCATCATCATGTTTTTTCAGGTATTTCTTGATTTTGGGGTAGCGAGGTTCGTCAAAAGTATGCCGAGTGGGTACTCATTGGATGCGGAATTTAATTCCGCATCCAACGAGCTCTCCTGATCAAAATTTGAGTAAAAACACAGGGAGATATGTTGAAAATACAAACAAAAAAGTAGTTTTCTTCTTTTCTTACTCCAAAATTAATAAATATTATTTTATTATTTTAACTATTATTTCATTAATTTTTTGTAGGAGGCCCATTTTGAGTTGAAATTTCCTCTAATGTAAGTATAGAGCATAACTTTCGATATGTGGATGGGTCAATCCATCCTAAATTGATTTGTTGTTGACTGTTGGAATTCCCTACTAATTTGTCGTCAGGAGCTTTGATCATATTTTTTTTTTAACAGAAACTAATAAGGTTTTTTATAAAACAGGCTGTGCACAACCATTCATTACAGAGAATAAAGCGGGAACAGAGAGTTCTTGCAGTTCAAAAATGCTGCATACGAAACTAATCCAAAGAGATGTCCAAAAAACTACACATGGGGAATTTGCAAAACAACTAGGCTTGGGGTAGTGTATACCCTTATAAACTGACTGCAAAGCAAAAGACAGTAAAACATATTAACATATTTAAAAGATAACCGATTAAGGATTTCCTCTGGCTTCATGGGCTGAACCACTGATTCCTCCTCCATGGGGTGCGCTGCAACTACAGGGGTTTCGTTCACCTTGCTACCCTGGTTCATATTGATTAGGCACTATAGATATTCCTGAATTCTATCAACCTTACCCATTATCTCCCTGAGATTGCTCTCGTTGTCATCGATCCTTGCATCATGATTGCTAATTTGCAGAGAGGTATAACTTACCACTTCCCCCATGCTCTTGACCTGCTGTGCTATTTCCTTATTATCAATTATGCCTATCGCCATCATCTCGTAAAGACGCCAGAGATTCTTCTTTAAGTCCATAATGCCAGCTTTTTCGTTAGCCTGAGACATGCTGCCGTTTCTTGGAGAGAGATCGATACGGGCGAAGTTACTATGCAGAGCACGGACTGAGCCTGCTAACACGCAAGCCTGATTCTCGGCAGAGAGGACACTAAGGATATACTTTAGCACTTTAAGCTCCTGCTGGAGGGAGGCACCCTCCTTGCTTTGACAGGATAAAGTGCCCACTGCACCTTCCTTCCACCCTGAACAGTGACATCCCAAAATCATGTTTTACTTGGCAATGAGAGACTGAGCTTCAGACGGGAGACTGGAGCCAAAATCAATGCTTGCAAACCACTACGAAGAGCGTATAAGGGTGCTACAAGAGAAAGATGAGAAGGATGCGAGGGTAAGCCTTTTCTTCACAAAAGTTCTGGTGAGAGGGAGAGCTTCCCACGGAATTTCCTGCAGCCACCCTTCGCCTACGCCTGCAATGACATCCAAGAGAATGCGCTCCGGAAGAATCACATGATGGACAGAGCCGAGAGATGGAGAGAAATAAGCTTGTAGGCTGCTTCGAGGAGAATACATAATGAGGTGATCGAAAAGACTTGGAGCGTGCGAGGAGAAGGGGCAATTAACCCGGGGGAGGTGAGCCATAAATCCGATGTTGTCCAAGAGAGGATGCATGCTGAGAAAGTTCCACGCGACGGGGGTAAGTGTGTTGGCAGGACAATGCATTGAATAAGAAGACCCTTTGGGAAGGAGCACGAGGTGGGAGCCAGCTGTGGGAGGATGGCGCGAGGCGGTGTGAGGAAGGGTGAGGGGAGGGATAAGGGAGAGGGGTAAGAAAATAGCTAGGGAAATAAATAAGGTGAAGATGGAGGGATAAGGGGAGGGGGAGAAGGAAGGAAAAGGGGTGGAGGGATAAGGTGAATGGAGGGGGAGTTCCTCTAGAAAGCCTTTAGGGGTAATAAGAGACACTTCCAGGAGTGGAGAGAGGGAAGACCACTTGCATTGAGAGAGGAAAGAGTAAACCCAAAAAACCATTAGGGAATGAATTTGGTGTAAGGGGATTTTTCGTTAAGACTTAAATGACCTTGAGGTAGGGAGGCCCCCATGTTTGCCAAGGTGTCCGTTGCAGAGTTATTGTGGTGAAGAATGTGGAATATCTCATAGGATTTAGACATGAGTGGCTTTGCTTTGTCATACAGACGACGACAATTAATTGAACCGGAGGTGTAACCATTAATCAGCTTGAAAATAACATGCCGAGAGTCTCCAAAAATCGTTACCTTGTGAAGGTCTTTACTGACTAAGGATTGTAGTCCCTGTAGGAGAGCCAACCACTCAGCCTCGTTGTTGGTCCTATGTGCAAGGCCCCAAGCGAAGGTTTGTTCAACATGTCCTCTGGGATCCAAGAGGATCCCCCCTGCACCTGCCACCCCTGGATTGCCTTTCGAGGCACCATCAAAGAAAAAGGCATAAGAGTTCCTCTCCCTGAGCCAAGATTTGAATTCACTGGTGGTTAATCTTATCTCCCAATGAAGGGCTCTGCAGGGTTGGGCTGCACTGTTTTTAGAGATTTTGAACTGAAGGGAACTCGCTTCCTTTAAGTAATTTTTGCACCATGATGAATAAGTCTCGGGGATGCATTCCTTGTTAGGGAAGCTGATGTTGTTCGAAGCAAACTTCTCTGCTATCATTCCTATCGCTTTAGAGGCTATACGGGCTGGAACAACTTTCTGATCTTTGAAAATGGACTTATTCCTAGCGAGCCACAATTGCCAGCAAAGGTTCTTGGGGATAGAGGCTCAAAGATGACTCAGAATGGGATTTTTGAAGAGGGATCCAGGAAAGATCTTGGGCCTGTCCTTAAGAAGTTGAGCTACTGAATCAGGAGGGTTTAGAACAAGGTCCGGGGGAAGAACACTCTGCCAGAATTTTAGAGAGATTTGCACTGAAGAAAAATGTGGCTAGTGGTTTCTTCGTCCATGTTGCACAGAGCATATCGAGAAGGACCGACTATGCCTCTTTTCCTGAGATTTTCAGCTGTTAAAAGCTTATTATGCATCAGGATCCATGTGAAGATATTTACCTTAGGAATGGTGTCTAGGTGCCAAATCTTCTTCCAGATTCAATCTGATGCAGCCGACTCCAAGGATAGTCTTTTATATCCTTCTTTGACAGTGTACTGTCCTGTGTTGCCCCATTCGATGCGATCCCTTGTTGCAACTCGCGTTGGGGACAGGCCGTGAAGAGATGAGACAAAAGTGGCAGCAGCATCAACTAGATGAGCTGGAGGAAGTTGCTCCTTCCATCCAATCCAATATCCCATCATGTCCCACTGAGAGAGATCAAAAAGAGTGAGGAACCCCTGCTCGCTAGCCCAATCAGCAAGAGGAGCCAGGCCTGGGAGCGAGGAGCGAGCAGGCTGTCCAAGAATGCTACATTTCCAGGTGTTGATTTTTTTCCCATTCCCTGGGATCCAATAGCAGTCTGCCTGAATTGTGTTGAAAGAAGCTTTGTATAGTTTCCAGAGAGTCGTCCCTTTGCCTGTCCAAGCACTGTCCAACTTTTTTGATCTGGGCCTTCTGATATATTTTTTCCTGATTACTTCCTTCCACCAACCTTTCCTTCCTATGACCAATCTCCATATCAACTTAGCTCCCAAGGCTTTATTCATTTTCTCAGGGTCCCTGATGCCTAGCCCACCTTTCTTTTTTGCTCTTTTGACTGTGTCCCACTTTACTAGATGAAATTTTTTTGTCTGAACCTTTCCTCCTTGCCATAAAAAATTTCTGATTTCCTTACAAATGCTGTTGATAACACTTTTAGGAGCGAGGACCATCGAGCTTGCATAAATTGGTTAGGAGGAGAGGATGGACTGAATGAGGACCGTCTTCCCTTCAAGATTTAGCCATTTCGATCCCAGGGTTTGTATCTTGGTTTTGATTTTTTGGATAATCGGGGCCCACATGGAAGAGTCCAAGGACTTTTTGAATATGGGGATGCCCAAGTAGGTGAAGTGATTCCAGTTAGGATTGGATTTTATTTGCAGGATTTGAGATATGCTGCGAAGAGTTGCATCATTGCAATTCCACCCATATAAATGACATTTATTCAAATTTGCTGAACTTCCAGAGGAGCGGAGAAAAAGGTCAAGGGGGCTAAGGAAGTTTCTAGATATTTGAGTGGATGCTATCCCTAGCAGGATTGTGTCATCAGCGAACAGAGCATGGTTAATGGGGAGAAATCCATTCTTGAAGGAAAGACCCGGGAGAGATCCTTCTGATTGGAGTCTGAGCAATCTTCTGCTGAGGGAGTCAGCAACCAGAATATAGAGGAAAGGGGAGAGTGGACATCCTTGTCTTATACCACGGGAGGCTTTGAAGAACTCAGAGGGTCTGCCATTGATTAGAGGAGCTATCCATGGAGAGTTTATGTAGGCTTGAACTTGATTGACGAAGACAGGTGAAAAGCCAAACTTCTTCAGGACCAGAAGGATAAAGGAGTGTCTCAGTCTATCAAAGGCATTGGCCAAATCCATTTTGATGGCCATTCCAGGTTCACCCCTTTTAGAACTGGAGTGAATCGCCTCCTGAACCATTAGGATGTTGTCACTAATTTTCCTGCCCGAGATGAATCCTCCTTGGTTTGGGGAGATCAGTGAGTGAATGATTGGCTTGAGTCTCATGGATAAAACTTTAGAAAAGATTTTGTAGGAGGCGTTACAGAGAAAGATGGGTCGAAATTTTTTGATGGAGATGGGGTTTGGCTCTTTAGGGATCAATGCCCGGAAGGTGGAGTTGGTGGCTCCTCCCATATTTCCTTTTTCCATCCAAGAGATGAGACTCATCAGATCTTTTTTTATAAGGGACCAGAAGGTTCTATAAAAGCAGATTGGGAATCCATATGGGCTTAGGGCTTTATCCGGATGAAGAGACCATATAGTTTTCTTGACTTCTTCTTCCGAAATGGGGGATTCAAGCCTGAGTATTTCCTCTGGACTGATAAGGGTTGGAATATCTAAGACCATTTCTTCCATAGTGTTTTGGGAGACTTGCTGCTCATCATTATACAAATGCTCAAAGAAGGTCCTTACTCCAAACTGATTTCCGCTTGACCTGTGATGACTGTGTTGTCCTAATTTTTTAGTTCTCTCAGAGTGTTCCATCGCTACCTGTCCCTACATTGATTTTGGAAGAATTTAGTGTTCTGATCTCCCCCTTTAAGCCATAGGATGCATGACCGGAGCCTCCATCCCTCCTCCTCTTGCCTTAGAATTTTCTGCAGGCTTGTTTCCAGTTCTATCTCTTTGACAAGATGTTCCTTGGTGATCTCACTTACTTCCATTTCTGCTTGAAGAGATTCCATGTTCTTTATGATTTCACCTTTCTGCTATGAGGGCTCCTGATAGTGATATTTTGCCTAGGATTTGAGGGCTACTTTTACCCTTCTTAGTTTCTGCTCCCAAGAGTATGCTGGAGAGCCAGGGAGGAAACAATGCCATGCACTAGAGATGATGTCTTCAACTCCTTCAGCCTCGAGCCAATGACGATTGAATCGGAAAGGGAGGGGCCCCAAGTTTTCCGGGGGTGGGAAAAAAAGACAAATAGGCTTATGATCTGAAATAGCTGTGCACAATAGTTTGGTTTCAGGGTAAGAGTTGAGGAGATGAGTACTGACCAGGAAGCGATCCAGTCTGGCAGTGATATGTCCAGGTCCGATTATTTTGTTACTCCATGTGAAGATGTCGTTTTTCGGTTTGATGTCCATAAGACCCCACTGGGATATAAGATCTTCCAATCTTTCCCCAAAAGGGTCCCTGAGCTTAGTTCCGCCTTTGCGTTCGTCCCCAGAGATAGTTACATTGAAATCCCCAGCAATGAAGCAAGGGAGGAGCAATTTGCCTTTGCATTGTTCTTCGAGAGAGGTCCAAAAGATGTCTTTCTGAGCATGCATGGTTGGGCCATAGACATTCTTGATCCAGAGCTTTTCTTTGTTTTCTTTATTTTCTAGCTTTATGAGAAGCCAATTTTTATTTTTGATGGCAGAGAGCATGCCAAATTTTTCAGAATCCCACCAGCATAGGAGACCTCCGGAGGCTCCATTGACGTTAGTGGCTAATCCAGTGCCTTTTGGCCAAAAACTTTTAAAGGTTGCAAGGCTGTCTTTAGCTGATTTTTTTGTCTCCTGGATGAGAAGAATTGAGGCAGATTCCATTGATTTAAATCTCTTGATAACTTCTAACTTCTGTGAACCTCCTAACCCTCTGCAATTCCAGGAGACCACTTTCATTATTTCTTGAGTTGTCTAAGAGCCTTTTCCTTCTCCTTTTTTTCCTCTTCAACACTGAGTAAATACTTGCTTGCTTGTGAAGTTTTGACTAAAAAGTCTAGATTAGATTGCTTTCCTGCTGCCTTTTCCCTTGCTACTTCCTGCTCCCTTATGGCTTTGTTGGACTTTCTTCTTTTTCTGGAGAGAGGTTCTTGTTCTTCTGTAGAAGTATCTGTTGCTTCTTCTGAA
This sequence comes from Pseudotsuga menziesii, assembly GCA_001517045.1. Taxonomy (NCBI): domain Eukaryota; kingdom Viridiplantae; phylum Streptophyta; class Pinopsida; order Pinales; family Pinaceae; genus Pseudotsuga; species Pseudotsuga menziesii. The sequence goes on along the minus strand of LPNX010816360.1, from coordinate 96,085 downwards.
CATGATTTTGCCCTAGATCTTATGACTGATCCTTCAGAGTTTCCTATAGCTTCCTTTCTTTCCTGAGGTTGCGCCATAACCTCTTCTTGAACTTCCTTCTCCTTTTGTGATGGAACCACTACAGGTGTTTCATCTTCCTGATGATGAATAGCTTCAGGATTTTCCTCTTGGGTTTCGATTTCTTGTGTCTCAGCTTACAAGACCTCAAACCGATTTCCGGGGGCACTCTTTGGTGGGATGTGCGGCTGCTTGAGGGACTTTGTTGTCTTCTTCCTGCTTGCAACATTCCAGCCCTCATCTTGCGGGCTATCCGAGATGGGTTTCTCTGGTTTCTTCGGACATGATTTAGCAAATGTCTATACTCATGGAAGTATTTGCATTTGAACAGAATTTGTTCATAATTCACAGTTTGCAGATGATTCCATCCATCTATGGAGAGAATGATGGATTCTGGCAGGCCCTTTTCAAGATCAACCTCAACGCAGATTCGGGCACATGAGAACATTGGGGGTTTTGGTTCATATTTGTCCACATATTTCCCCAACGTATTCCCTATTGCTCGAAAATCCTCATCGTTCCAGCAGTGGAGGGGGAGGTGGGGAAGCTTTACCTAGATTGGAACCGCCTTTGGGACATCATTTTCTAGGTTGAATGACCGATCCCATTTATTCAAATACATGCCTCTTGGACCCATGAAATAGGGGCCATACCGGAAGATAAGGTCATGATCCTTTTTCTTCTCGAAAATGATGTTAGGATATTTAGACACTTAGGAGTTAGTTAAGATCAACTTGTGTAATATATCCGTTAGGTAAAAGTGTGTTTCTTTAGTATGCATTAGTATGCATTTACAAATATTCTAATCCGACGGTCACGATATGTTCTAGACATAGAATGATCCGACGGTTCAACTTCTCTTAGATCATACCTACCATTGATCAGTGACTTGACACCCAATTGGTCTATGATCTCTATTTAAAGAGCATAGAGGGTCCTTGGCTAGTTGATCGATTATGAGAAGCTCATGTAACTTTCTTTCTTTTGCATAATAAATTGCTCCAAGTAGCTATTTGGCTGGGGCCGTGGACTGTTTCCCTCTCGAGGGTTTTAACCACGTGACAAACATTGGTGTATTGATCTGTGATCTGTTTGTGTGAAGCGGTTATTCTTGGTGTTCGGTCCTTTGGGAGTACCCTGTGTACCCTAACATGGTATCAGAGCTTTTATGAAGAGCCGCTTTCGGTTTTGATCAAGATCTGGAACCGCTGTTGCCGAAACTTTGAAAGGGTTTCTAGTTCTAGTTTTTTTGCGCATTTGTGACCCGTGGGAGCTGTTCCATTGCGTTCGGAGCACCGTTTCCATTGGGAAATAGTTTTCTTTTCACTGAAAACCGTTTCCGTTTGCTCCAGAAACACCCATTTCGACAAATCTGAAGGTATAATGTTACAATGACAGATTTGTTTTTTTTTTTATAAATCTCTCATATTTTATCAGTTTATTCTTAGATATTTTATTTTTAGTCTCGGACTGTTGTTTTCCCTGACTGCGTATGCTCTTTGTCGTGCACCTTGCGTGATCGCGGCGAATCAGAAACAACAAGGGGAAGTTTTTTTTCTTATCTTCTCGGCTACGTATGTTCTTTGCCATGCACCTTGTGCGATCACGACAAATCAGAAACAACGAGAAAACTTGAAAACGTAGACTTTCCGGGTAAGCTAACCAAGATCTAACCCCATTGTGTGGAAAAAGTTTTTTTGTTTTTCGTTTTTTTTTGTGATTTGCAGGAAAAGAAAACAAGCACGGAAAACGAGAGAGAAGAGTTAAAAAAAAAAAAAAAACGCTTCCTCTTTCCATACTTTTACGTACCTTTTAAACTTAGCTCACTTGGTCCAAAGTTGCTTTACACATTGATAAGTCTTGAATTCAAATCTTATCAAGCTACTTTTTAGTGCATGCAATTTCTATTTTCAAGTTACTTTATTGTAAAAGTGCATCTCACATTAATAAAATAAAATAAAAGTGAGTCACTTAAGTCTTTTAATTTATTGCCGCACTATTTAAAAGTACATTATTCTAAAAGTGAACCTCACTTATTCTACAAAAGTGATTCACTTCAAAGCAACTTTATTATAAAGTGATTGTCAAAGGTTGATCATTGGAATAGGGGGGTTCTTTTTTTAGTTGGTCAAGTTAATATCTGCCACGTCACTATTGGGGACATTTTCAACATTTTCTTTGATCAAGCATAACTTCATCATCCGGAATCCGTTTTAAGTGCTGTTTTTTTTTTAAACTGCATATTTTTTCGAGCTCTTTGCATTCAGATAGTTAGTTTCTGTTCTTTCAGCCAATATTTTACAGTATGGCCGCCCCTTGTGATATTATACTTACAAGTTCTAACTATTTCTCATGGAAATCTCATATAGAGGATGTTCTGCGAAGTAGGGGACTTTTCAGGATAACCTCAGGGAAAGAAACAGAACCCACTGATGATGATAAGAAAATTAAATGAGAAAATAGATGTGATGAAGCTCGTGGATTGATTGGGATGGCAATCTCTATTGATTTGCGATTCCACATATCTGACATTGATGAACCTGATAAAGCTTGGGAAAAATTGGAATCTGTGTTTGGTAAACACGATGAAATTCAGGGTCATCAACTTGAGAATGAGTTGATTTCCTTGAATCCCAGTGATTTTTCATGCATTCAAGACTATTTACCTAAGTATAAAACTCTTAGACTATTATGTGCAGAATGCAAGATTAAGAAAGAAGACAAACAATTTATTTATCATATTCTTTCTAAACTTGGACCTGCATATTCTGTTTTTGTATCTACATTCTACTCCATGAAAGAATCCTTGCCAGCAGCTAGCTATCAAGAGCCTAGCCTTGAATCCTTTTGTGATTCCTTAATTAGAGAGCAAGATAAGCTCATTCATATTGGAATAATTAACAATGCAGATACATCTGGGAAAGCCTTATTGTCCCAACAGAAAGAAAAGTCCAAGCCTCCCAAGAAATAGAATTCTCGCAATAATAAGCCAAACAACAAGGGTCCCAAACCCTCTCAGTCAGCTCCTCCTTTAAAAAATGACAAAGGATCCAAGCAAAAAGGAAGAAGACTGGGCGTCATTGCAATTTTTGTGGGAAAGATAATCATGATGAATCTAAATGTTTTAAGAAGATGGCAGCCTTGGAAGCAGCAATGAAGAAGCACCACATCAGCCTAGATTCGTCTTCAGAATCTACCATTCATGGACATGCACTTTGTGCTTCTGGTTACTCTTATAATACATCTTCTTCTTCATCATTTCCACATGGAAGATTGTAAACCAGCCCCTTCTCCCTTCCAGTCTGGAGTCAAACTTTCTACCACTTGTACTTCCCCTGGAGTAGATGCCACCTTGTATCGTCAGCTTGTTGGTAGTCTTTTATACCTGACTCATTCCCGTCCTGACCTTTCCTTTGTCGTTGGTCGTGTTGCCCGTTACATGCAAACTCTTCATGAAAGTCACTGGAAAGCAGCAAAAAGAATACTTCGATATATTCGAGGTACAATTCAGTTTGGGATTCATTACAGTACAAGGGGGAAACCTTTGTTGGTTGGTTTCACTGATTCAGATTGGGCCGGTGATCCTGATGATCGAAAGTCTACTGCAGGTTATGTTTTCAGTTTGGGATCTGGACTTGTCACTTGGGCTTGTAAGAAACAACAAGCTCTGGCTCTTTCTTCAGCAGAAGCAGAATATCGAGCTGCAGTTAATGCCAGTCAGGAAGCTTTATGGCTTCGACAGATCCTTTCAGAGTTTGGATTCGAGCAGCATTAGCCAATCCCGTTTTGGTGCGACAATCAAAGTGCCATCAAGATTGCTAAAGATCCAGTTCTACATTAGAGCAGCAAACACATTGAGCTACACATGCACTTCATCAGAAATCTTGTTCATGATCGTGTTATTGAAGTGCTCTATTGTCCTACAGATGATCAAGTTGCAGACATCTTCACCAAGTCTCTTACAGAAGCGAAGTTTTCTAAACTTCGGTCTATGTTAGGAGTTCAGGAATGTGTCCTTAAGGGGGGATAGGCTCTAATGCCTCCTTCCTTCTCCTAATAGTGTCACTTTTGTAAATCCTTCAATCCTATCCCAAGTTGTTCTTAAGGGGGGATGTTAGGATATTTAGACACTTAGGAGTTAGTTAATATCAACTTGTGCAATATATCCGTTAGGTAAAAGTGTGTTTCTTTAGTATGCATTAGTATGCATTTGTAAATATTCTAATCCGACGGTCACGATATGTTCTAGACATATAATGATCCGACGGTTCAACTTCTTTTAGATCATACCTACCATTGATCCGTGACTTAACACCCGATTGGTCTATGATATCTATTTAAAGAGCATAGAGGGTCCTTGACTAGTTGATCGATTATGAGAAGCTCATGTAACTTTCTTTCGTTTGCATAATAAATTGCTCCAAGTAGCTATTTGGCTTGGGCCGTGGACTGTTTCCTTCTCGAGGGTTTTAACCACGTGACAAACATTGGTGTATTGATCTGTGATCTATTTGTGTGAAGCGGTTATTCTTGGTGTTCGGTCCTTTGGGAGTACCCTGTGTACCCTAACAAATGAAAGCAAAGTAGCCTTTTCCACAGAAAATATGCTGAACTTCCCCCTGGATCAAGGTTCTCCAATTTTTATTAAGCCAGACCTCCACTGAGCGTGGTGATGGCCAGAGCCTAGTAAACAAGCCAATGAGACATTTCTCAGAGAGGGTAACTGCTTTACGCTTTGAGGCGGAAGAGTTGATCTTTACTTCAGGGACGTCAGCGCGCTTGACAAAGCGAGAAGAGGGGGGCGCTGCCGACGAAGAGGGGGAGGAGAGAAGCCACGATATCATGGAAGCGGTCCTCAACGGACACAGGATCAGGGTGATCCATGGGCGCAGGGCCTGCAGTCTTGCAGAACTGAAAAACCCTAGGCGCGCTCAGCATAGGGTTCGGCTTCACCTATCCAACGCGCTTACCGAGCTAATAGGAGATTTGATCATATTAGTACCATTATCTTTCGACATTTCCCACTTTTTAGAATTTCATTTTTTATGGTTGGGGTGTCGATAGAGAATTTTCACAATGTCATTTTCTTTTATGAGTGTCGTCTTTTGAGCATTGATGTGAGTTGGAATTTGTATTTTCGTTCTTTGAGGTTTTAAGGTTTCATTCTGTATCTTTTGCAACTTGTTTTCCAACTGCACATAATCATTTTGAAACTTCTTAATCACTTCTACTTGCGCTTTTTTGTCATCTTCAGACTTCTTAAGTTGTTCCTTAAGATATTTGTTATGACTTCTGATGCAACTATTTTCTTCTTGCTTGTCTAGAAGTTTTCCTTCAATGTCTTCCGTAGATTGTTCTGTCTTTTGACTATTTTTTAATTTCTTAATTTTTGTGACTAGTGTTTTGTTATGATTCCTTAATTTGAAAATTTCTTCGGAATCGTTGGATAGTGTTTTATTACTTTTTGCGATCTCCGACTTATGAGTCTTTTTAGAGTCGTGATTTTGTTGTTGAAGAACTTTTATCTGTTGTCGATATTGGTCGATCATTGATTCTTGATTTTCTAATTTATGTCGTATCTGCGTTAGTTCTTCATCCTTGTCACTAACGATTTTGTTCAACTGTTTTATTTGCGCTTCGTAATCGTTTATTTCTTTATTTATGTCTTGATTTTTCAATCTCTAATTAAAATCGTTTTCGTCTTTTAATTTCTCAATTTGGGCAGACGATTTTTCTATATGATTTTTCTGGTCGAATTTTTTTTGTTCCTTGAGCTCTTTTTGCATCTCATGTATTTTAATTATTACTTCCAATTTTGTATTTGTGTCTCATAATTCTTCATTGTCTCTTCGATAACGCTTTAACTTGGCTTTTAATTTCTCTATTTGTAGTCGCAAACCAGATTCCATGATCTTTAACTTTTTTAATGATAGATGGCTATCGATTTCTTGACGAGTCTTCTTTGGATTTTGTTTCTTTGACGATATAAAGTCTTGACTTCTTGTCTTCTTTTCTTTCGCGTCTTCGATGATAGAAGATCTTCCTTTCCTTTTTTTGATATTGTCCTTCTTTTTAATAATAAATATTAATTATTTAATTAATATTATTATTGTTTTTTATATAAACTATATAATATTTGTATATAGTTTTTTTTTAATGTTTTTAAAAATAAATATTATAATATAATAATAATATTTTATTATTATATATAATATTTGACTTTTATTAAAATTTGTTTTTTGTTTTGTTTTGTTTTGCTCTTGTAATTTAATAATTGCACTTAATGCAATTATTAAGTAATAATAATAATAATAATAATAATATTTTTTTTTCCTCTTTTTGAAGGTTGATAAATAATTCTTGTAGATTGGGTGGTTGGGAGGAATGATTGTTACTTTCTCCACCTAAGTTCAAATCTTACTTGCTTCTTAGTAGCAATTATTATGTATTTTTAGATTTTTTGTTTCCCTTAAGTTTTGTAAAATTCTAGTAGATTGGGTGGTTGAGAGAAATGAGTGTTACCTTCCCCACCTAAGATCAAATTTCACTTTCTTTTAGTAGTATTTATTATACACTTTTATATTCAAACTCAAACCCACTTTAAGAAACCAGGCGTGGTTTCACTTTTACCCTCTTTTTTTTTTCTTCCTTTTACTTATATCTTTTCTTTTTTAAGCTTTTTTTTCTTTCCATTTTTTTTGTTTTTCCTCGTTCTTTTAGTTTTTTAGCTTTTACTTTTTTTTTACTCTCTTTCCTTTTTCTTTTTTCTTTTTTCTTTCTTTTATTTATTTTTACTTGGTCAAAGACCATAAATTTAGGGACTCCCTAGGATTGTGATCACAAACTAGCTCTGATACCAAATGAGTTGAATAATTATTCGCTCACACAATGAATTCACCAAAAGACTTGGTAAATCAAATAAGCCATAAGGCAAGTATATATTAATGATAAGATAAGAGATGATATGTTACAAATAGTGGCCTTGCCTTAAATATGGCTTGGGCATTTAATGTTGAGGAGACGCCTCATTTCATAACCTAACTTAGTTAACCTAATTATTAATTATTTAATTATTATGTTATTTTATGTGTTAGGATATTTAGACACTTAGGAGTTAGTTAAGATCAACTTGTGTAATATATCCGTTAGGTAAAAGTGTGTTTCTTTAGTATGCATTTGTAAATATTCTAATCCGACGGTCACGATATGTTCTAGACATAGAGTGATCTGACGGTTCAACTTCTCTTAGATCATATCTACCATTGATCCGTGGCTTAACACCCGATTGGTCTATGATCTCTATTTAAAGAGCATAGAGGGTCCTTGGCTAGTTAATCGATTATGAGAAGCTCATATGTAACTTTCTTTCTTTTGCTTAATAAATTGCTCCAAGTAGCTATTTGGCTAGTGCCGTGGACTGTTTCCCTCTCGAGGGTTTTAACCACGTGACAAACATCGGTGTGCTGATCTGTGATCTATTTGTGTGAAGCGGTTGCTGAAGGTGTTTGGTCTTTTGGGAGTACTCTGTGTACTCGAACATGGTATCAGAGTTCTTATGAAGAGCCGCTTTCGTTTTTTATCAAGATGTGGAACCGGTGTTGCCGAAAGTTTGAAAGGGTTTTTGTTTCTGAATTTTCTATGCATTTTTGGCCTATGGGAGCTATTCCATTGTATCGGGAGCATCATTTCCATTGGGAAATAGTTTTTGTTTCACCGAAAACCATTTCCGTTTGCTCCAAAAACACCCATTTCAACAAATCTGAAGGTATAATGTTATAGTGACGGATTTGTTTTTTTAAATCTCTCATATTTTATCAGTGTATTATTAGATATTTTTTATTTTACTCTTGGACTGTTGCCTTCCCTGACTGCATATGCTCTTTGCCGTGCACCTTGCGTGATCGTGGCGAATAAAAAACAGTAAGGGAAAGTTTTTTTTTCTTGTCTTCTCGGCTACGTATGCTCTTTGCCGTGCACCTTGTGCGATCACGGCAAATCAGAAACAACAAGAAAACTTGAAAACGTAGACTTTCCGGGTAAGCTAACCAATATCTAACCCCATTGTGTAGAAAAAGTTTTTTTGTTTTTGTTTTTCATTTTTTTTGTGATTTGCAGGAAAAGAAAGCAAGCACGGAGAACGGGAGAGAAGAGTAAAAAAAAAAAAAGCCCCCTTTCTCTTTCCATTATTTTTCGTACCTTTTAAACTTAGCTCACTTGGTCCAAAGTTGCTTTATTACTTAATAGGTCTTGAGTTCAAATCTTATTAAGCTACTTTTTAGTGCATGCAATTTCTATTTTCAAGTTATTTTATTGTAAAAGTGCATCTCATATAAATAAAATAAAATAAAAGTGAGTCACTTAAGTCTTTTAATTTATTGCCGCATTATTTAAAAGTCACATTATTGCAAAAGTAAACATCACTTATTCTACAAAAGTGATTCACTTCAAAACAACTTTATTGTAAAAGTGATTGTCAAAGGTTGATATTGGGAAGAGGGGGATTCTTTTTTTAGTTGGTTAAAGTTAATATCTGCCACGTCACTATTGGGGACATCTTCAACATCTTCTTTGATCAAGCATAACTTCATCATCCAGAATCAGTTTTAAGTGCCGTTTTTTTAAAACGACATATTTTTTCGAGCTCTTTGCATCCAGACAGTTAGTTTCTATTTTTTCAGCCATTATTTTATAGTATGGCCGCCCCTTGTGATATTATACTTACAAGTTCTGACTATTTCTCATGGAAATCTCGTATATAGGATGTTCTGCGAAATATGAGACTTTTCAGGATAACCTCAAGGAAAAAAACAGAACCCACTGATGATGATAAGACAATTAAATGGGAAAATATATGTGATGAAGCTCGTGGATTGATAGGGATGTTAATCTCTACTGATTTGCGATTCCACATATCTGGAATTGATGAACCTAATCTCGCTTGGAAAAAGTTGGAATCTGTGTTTGGTAAACACAATGAAATTCGAGGTCATCAACTTGAGAATGAGTTGCTTTTGTTGAATCCAAATGATTTTTCATGCATTCAACACTATTTATCTAAGTATAAAACTCTTAGACTATTATGTGCAGAATGCAAGATTAAGAAAAAAGACAAACAATGTATTATCATATTCTTTCAAAATGTGGACCTGCATATTCTGTTTTTGTATCTACATTCTACTCCATGAAAGAATCATTGACTATAGCTAGCTATCAAAAGCCTAGCCTTGAATCATTTTGTGATTCCTTAATTAGAGAGCAAGATAAGTTCATTCATCTTAGAATAATTAACAATGCAGATTCATTTGGGAAAGCCTTATTGTCCCAACAGAAAGAAAAGTCCAAGCCTCCCAAGAAACAGAATTTTTGCAATAATAAGCAAAACAACAAGGGCCCCAAACCCTCTCAATCAGCTCCTTCTTTAAAAAATGACAAAGGATCCAAGCAAAAAGGAAAGAAGACTAAGCGTCATTGCAATTTTTGTGGGAAAGATAATCATGATGACTCTAAGTGTTTTAAGAAGATGGCAGCCTTGGAAGCAGCAATGAAGAAGCACCACATCAGCCTTGATTCGTCTTCAGAATCTACCTCTCATGGACATGCACTTTGTGCTTCTGGTTACTCTTATACTGCATCTTCTTCTTCTACTTCAATTGAATGGCTCATTGATTCTGGAGCATCTTATCATATGGCTAAGGATAAAACCATTTTTTCTACTATGCATGAATCTAACACCAAACAAATATTTTTTGGTGATGATAGATCTCTAAGTGTTGTAGGATCTGGAATAGGTCCAGTAGAAAATGGTCATTTCAGTGATGTACTATGTGTTCCAAAAATTTCCTGCAATTTGTTATCAGTCTATCAAATTACTCATTCAGGTGAAGGTAAAATTGTGACGTTTACACCTCACCAAGTTGTAATCAAGGACTTTAAAAATCCTCAAAATATCCTTGCTATTGGAACTGTTGATGATATTACCAGGTTGTACAAATTTAACAACTTTGGGTCATCACCTTTTCCTTCAGTTTTTGTTGCTCATCGTGATAACTTGAGCAAAATTTGGCATGAGCGATTTGGTCACTTAAATTATCGCTCATTGCAACAACTATGTAAAGACAATATGGTGACTGGTCTTCCGTTGGTATCTTGCAAGGATGGTGTTTGTTTCGGTTGTGTACTCGGAAAACATCATCGGGACAGTTTTGACAAACGTGCCTCTTGACACGCCTCGGTTCCCTTGGAGCTTGTGCATAGTGACTTGTGTGGCCCTCTTCCATTTGCTTCATTTTCTAGTTTCAAATATTTCTTAACTTTCATTGATGACTACTCCAGACGCACTTGGGTTTACTTCCTAAAACTTAAGAGTGAAGTATTTAACATGTTCTTAGCCTACAAGGCCCTTGTTGAAAAACAATCTGGTCATCAAATTATTAAGTTAAGATCTAACAATGGAGGAGAATATGTTAACAAAAAGTTCACTACTTTTTGCACTGAACAAGGAATCCAACAACAGCACACTGTTCCATATACACCACAACAAAATGGTGTAGCTGAACAGAAGAACCACACTTTAAAAGAAATGACTAAGTGTATGATCCAATCTAAGGGACTAAGTCTTCAATATTGGGCTGAGGCCATAAATTGTGCAAATTACATAGTTAATCGCATACCCACTAAAGTTTTATAGGGTATAACACCAGAAGAAGCATTGAGTAAAATTAAATCAGATGTAAGTCACTTTCGTGTGTTTGGTTGTGAAGCATGGGCTCACATTCCGGATGAAAAACGGAAAGCATTGCAGCCTAAAAGTGAAAAGTGCATATTTGTTGGATATTCTGAAGATGTAAAAGGTTATAGACTTCTTTAGCCACATTCTCATGATATAATCATTAGAAGAGATGTTAAATTTGATGAAAATATCTTGGCCTGCGAGCCTAACTTGGCGGGTGTGCCATCTTTGGCCTCCGAGCCTGATTCGACGATTGTGCCTTCTTCTTCTTCTTCTTCCAGCTTCCTTGACAGGTTTCCAACTCCAATTTCTGATGATGACAGTGAGGATGAAAATCCACCTCCGCCTGCTCATGTTCCTCCAATTGCACCAGCACCAATACTTCCTCGATGGGTCCATTCAACATGTGAAGCAGCTGGTGATCTTACCGGTGATCCTAGAGATCAACGTCGAAGACGTTCTCAGTTTCAACGAGCCTCTTCTCTTTTGGCTCAAGTTTCCGAGAATCATGATCCAGAAACTTTTGCAGAAGCTTCAGGAAATCCAGATTAGGATGCAGCTATGGATGAAGAATATCGTTCCTTAATGGCAAACGATACTTGGGATCTCGTTCCTCTTCCAAAAGGAAGAAAAATTGTCAGATGTAAATGGGTCTACATAACTAAGTATGCATCATATGGAAGTGTTGAAAGACTTAAGGCAATGTTAGTTGCCAAAGGTTTTTCCCAAGTTCAAGGGATTGACTACAATGAAACCTTTGCCCTTGTAGCAAAAATGAACTCCATCCGCCTTGTTCTTTCCCTTGCAACCTTACATAACTGGGAAGTCCATCAAATGGATGTCAAGTCTGCTTTCTTACATGGTGATTTACATGAGGAAATTTACATGGAACAACCTCCTGGATATGTTCAGAATAACTCTAGCCTTGTTTGTCTCCTTAAGAAATCCTTATATGGCCTTAAGCAAGCTCCTAGAGCTTGGTATGCCAAAATGGATAGCTTTCTCCTTGACACTGGTTTTTCTAGATGCCATTCTGACCCCAATGTCTATACCAAGAAAGTAGGAAACCATCTCATCATACTTGTTCTTTATGTTGATGATCTTATCCTTACTGGTAGTGACCCTAAACTTATAACCCATGTGAAATCCAGTCTTAAGCAAAATTTTGAAATGTCAAACTTAGGACATTTGCATTATTTTCTTGGTCTTCAAGTCTTGCAAACCAAAGAAGGAATCTTTCTTTCCCAGTCTAAGTATGCTTGTGACCTTCTTTGTCGCTTCCACATGGAAGATTGTAAACCAACCCCTTATCCCTTCCAGTCTGGACTCAAAATTTCTTCCACTTATACTTCCCCTGAAGTAGATGCCACCTTGTATCGTTAGCTTGTTGGTAGTCTTTTATACTTGACTCATTCCCGTCCTGACCTTTCCTTTGCCATTGGTCGTGTTGCCCATTATATGCAAACTCCTCATGAAAGTCACTGGAAAGCAGCAAAAAGAATACTTCGATATATTCGAGGTACAATTCAGTTTGAGATTTATTACAGTACAGGGGGGAAACCTTTGTTGGTTGGTTTCACTGATTCAGATTGGGCCGGCGATCCTGGTGATCGAAAGTCTACTACAGGTTATGTTTTCAGTCTGGGATCTGGACCTGTCACTTGGGCTTGTAAGAAACAACAAGCACTTGCTCTTTCTTCAGCAGAAGCAGAACATCGAGCTGCAGTTAATGCCAGTCAGGAAGCTTTATGGCTTCGACAGATCCTTTCAGAGTTTTGATTCGTGCAACAACAACCTACTCCACTTTGGTGCGATAATCAAAGTGCCATCAATCTTGCCAAAGATCCAGTTCTACATCAGCGCAGCAAACACATTGAACTACACATGCACTTCATCAGAAATATTGTTCATGATCGTGTTATTGAAGTGCTCTGTTGCCCTACAGATGATCAAGTTGCAAACATCTTCACCAAGTCTCTTACAGAAGCGAAGTTTTCTAAACTTCTGTCTATTTTAGGAGTTCAGGAATGTGTCCTTAAGGGGGGGTAGGCTCTAATGCCTCCTTCTTTCTCCTAATAGTGTCACTTTTGTAAATCTTTCAATCCTATCCCAAGTTGTTCTTAAGGGGGATGTTAGGATATTTAGACACTTAAGAGTTAGTTAAGATTAACCTGTGTAATATATCTGTTAGGTAAAAGTGTGTTTCTTTAGTATGCATTAGTATGCGTTTGTAAATATTCTAATCCGACGGTCACAATATGTTCTAGACATAGAATGATCCGACGGTTCAACTTATCTTAGATCATACCTACCATTGATCCGTGGCTTAACACCCGATTGGTCTATGATCTCTATTTAAAGAGCATACAGGGTCCTTTGCTAGTTGATCGATTATGAGAAGCTCATATGTAACTTTCTTTCTTTTGCATAATAAATTGCTCCAAATAGCTATTTGGCTGGGGCCGTGGACTGTTTCCCTCTCGAGGGTTTTAACCACGTGACAAACATCGGTGTGTTGATCTGTGACCTATTTGTGTGAAGCGGTTGCTGAAGGTGTTCGGTCTTTTGGGAGTACCCTGTATACCCGAACATTATGTTCATTACAACAATACATTTATTTATAGTAGTAACTAAATTCTGGGAGTAGTGGGACGCCCTTAGTGTTTAAAAGGAGCAAATAAAAAAATATTGAGCATACCTTTTCTACAAAGGGAGGACAACTCTGTAATATAGGATGTAGATATGGAGAACATGCTTTTGTAGAAAGAACCTTGCTGTGTTATATTTGCAATCTCATTTAAGCTTTAAAAGTACATAAATTTTATATATTTAGAAGCACACCAACTAATAGAAAATGATAGAAAAGGTAATATCGACTTTAAAAGGCATAGTAATGAATGCAATTATATTGATGTCCATTAATGCCCAAACATATGAATGTACTTGAAAGTACAACAACTGATAATAGCAAAATAAATACTGCTGCGACATCTCTTCCCCAAACAAAAACTATATTGTTAATGAATAATCCATACAGTATTTATTATGCTGGAGGGTCACTTCCATGTAAACAAAACAACAAATACAATAATTATGGTAGACCTCAAATCCCGTGACACATTTAATCTTTTCCAAGAATCAATTAGATCATTGAATCACAATTGATTGCTCCCTCTTAATACTACTAATGGGTTGAGAGGGAATCAATGACAACTTGACATGAAATAATGAAGGATAATGCTTCTTATTGGCCTTAAAATCTTAATTGACTATGTTGTACACTTCCCTCGATGAATACTGAAGAGGAAAAATTAAAATATATAGTTGAAGATACTACACCACAATGAATTGTTGTAATAAGGAAATCAAAGCATTCGACAACAAACAAATATTTACTTTAGAGTTTGTTCAATCTTAGTCCTATTTTTTTGCTTCAATATAAATATGTTTGATTGAAGGATAAACATTTGCTTAAGATCATGCATATTTTCCAGAGTCTCACTCAAAGTTCAACTGTCACATCTCAAATGCTGCATAGGACCATGTAGCAACTTGTTGACAATGCCCCTGCTTAGGTCATCCACAAGCTTCCTGCTTTTATTAGAACATCATTTCCTATTTTTTACAAGAATTTCTCTAGCTCTACAATTCTTATCCTCTCTACATAAGCCCTCGGTTTCTTTATGGTAGGCACTGTCTCCAAAGAATCTCGCCATGCTTCAAATGGACTCAACTCTTCATCGATAATAACTTGAGCTTCCAGAGCCTTTTTTTGTCTCTCCTCCTTGTTTTTCTCAACCACTTCCTTGAGATCACCAAGATTATATACTCTGGCTGAATTTACTTCTGAAACAAAGGCACCCACATTTCTAGGTACAACAATATCTCTGAAAAATCGAATCCCTCTGGACAGAGGAGGAAGAACTTCATCGTGCTCCTTAAAAAATAATAATGTTTCTGATGCTGTGCTTGTGAAGACTGCATCTGCCTCTACATCACTATTAAGCATTTTAGTAAGTGTCCTATAGATAAGTTCGGCCCTGGTTAATTCTTCCTATAATAATGAAACCCTTTCCTCAGATATGTTAACTACAACAATTTTCTTGCACCCTTTCGCAATAAAATGTTTTATCACAAGCCTTTCCATATTGCTTGCCCAATAACTAGCATTTTAGCAAAATAAAACTATTTTTTGGGAGCTTCATGATGGGTAGCTGAACAATAGTAGAACTAACTGAAACTGCACCTGCAGCTATATTTTTTTTTAATCGGGCTCACTTTCCTGTTGTGATTTCATGTTTGAAGAGGCCACCAATATTTCTCCCAAATCCCAAGACTCCTTGGCCTACTTTATGCACTTTCTTCACTTGTGCAAGGATTTGGCCTTCACCAAGAACAAGATAGTCAAGACCAGAGGAGACCTGGAATACATGTTGAGAGGTATCATTGTCATGCAACATGAACATGTGTTGTTGGATCTATACATGAGGTATTCCACTTGTCTTCATATGAGGGAAGAAAGTTCAAACACGAGAACAATGCTTGAAATTTCAATTTCATTTCTAACAGAAAAAGATGTCTGAGGGAAATTTCAATACATGTGAGAGGATGGAAAACTTTGATTCACACATGAATA
The DNA here is from genome assembly GCA_001517045.1 of Pseudotsuga menziesii. Taxonomy (NCBI): domain Eukaryota; kingdom Viridiplantae; phylum Streptophyta; class Pinopsida; order Pinales; family Pinaceae; genus Pseudotsuga; species Pseudotsuga menziesii. The sequence goes on along the minus strand of LPNX010816360.1, from coordinate 80,663 downwards.
ACTGGAATAATTGTGGGTTTATTACTAAAGTTCTCGATAGAAAAATAAAATACGGGACAAAATTTAACCATTGCAAGCATGAGAAGTCTAAAGATCATCGAAGCTTAGGTCTTCCACTACTTCATAAATATGCCTTGGGTGCCATAGTCTCAATTGTGTGAAAATGCACAGAAATGAACAATAGGCCACAGGTTTGTAACTTGAAGACACTAAATACTACACAAAATGCAGTTTGAGAGATTGAAAATTTTCCAAATTTATGTAAGCAAACAAGAAAATGTAAGTACCTTGGACATGCATTTCGTCACCTCTCGAATTACCCTATGCCAAGACATAGCAACAACATAAATTTCCATCATGTTGCAATTGCTAAGAACTGCCGCCTCTTCATTATGATTCAAGATACAAAGTTCCCTAATTGCACATGGCCATTTTGCTTCAGGTGTTATGTCCCCTCCCCTCTACTCGACAGAGAGGACACGACTACGCTGCTGCTACTATCAAAACGAGAAATCTTGCCCCATGAACATAACATAAAATGCATTGAACATAAAATTATACATACAAAGATGCATAATGAAATATACAACGAAAGCAAATACATTTCAACACATTTAGTACGTTCATAATAATTGATAAAAAAAATACAATTGCAGAACTTAAATACACAAGAAATACTTATCTTGAAAAGGATTTGTCCCGCAACTAGCTATGTCATTGCAACGTTCCACCCTACCGTAGGCTAGTGTGCTCATCAATTTACCAACACCACTTCCACCACCGAGCTGGGCATGATTTCCATAAGGAACCAGGGAACAACAATAGGCTCACACACAGCCAAATACATATCAAAATTCAGCCAAGCCAAACGAAGTTGGGTTTATCAGGCTGCTAAGGTAGTGGAAAGGTAGAATTTCTAAGCTAGTGAGCTCAACCACAGAGCTATGGACACCTGCACCAGATCTATCTAGCTTGGCATCGATAATACCTACACACCCAACACAAGGAAGTATTCCCTTCATTGCTACACAGTCCCTCAAGCCATATTTTCCCTTCCGGTGCTCTTCAGGGTGTGTATAGAAGAATAGCCAACCCCTCTTGATCTGTTTGTAAGGTTAATCTCTTCACTAGGTTTATCAAGCTAATTCTGGCCTCTTCCACTCCTAACAGTTCAGACCAAAGCAAGGTTTATAGAACGAGAAAACACAGGTGTTGGGTATGGACCAAACATCATGGGAACCAAAATCGAAAATGGTAAATGGGGAAAAACAACCCTGGATGAACAATACGAATTTGGAAATCATTTATGGGCATTACGAGAGAAAAACGGCCTCAGCAAACACCCAAATTCATGAGTATCCTCTCCAATTCATGTGCAACACAAAAACAAATTTCTGGGCATAGAGAAAATGAGGGAACGACATAAAAATGTGTATCTTTGCTGCCCAATCACTCAACAATACAAAAACGGGTTTTCCCAGTCATGGAAATGAAGGTAATTACTGAAAACGTGAAGGAGAGAGCCCATCCAACTTCAGCTGTGTGAGGAAATGGAGGACGTGCGTGAATAATGGGATGGGAAGCAATTTCTGGGTGATAACTTGCCCAATAAGTTAAAATCACGTTTTAAAAAAATGATGGCTTGCCCCAATTTGAATTTGACTATCATACTCTTCCATTCCCCATGCATTAACTACCTCAACCAATTTCTGGAAGAAATAAATGATTGGGTGAATAAGACAAAAAAGGTAGTTGACAACTTTATAAGTTCTCCCATTGACATTTGTATTTACTCTATTGGGTCAAGGGTTTGAATATTTTCCCTCCCTATTCTTAGTGAAATCTTGCCCCCATCTCTTTAATGTTGCATTGACATAGCTAATTGTGGGTATTTTTATTAATTGCATATTTACATGATGTCCAAAATTATAAGGTGCCTAGGTAGCACTAAAACCATATGCATCAATTTTACTCGCCGATTCATAAAACAATAAATCCATGGTGGGGCCTTGGCTTTGAGCTCCTCACCATGATTTAATACGACATTTATATCATATACAATTTTTAACATAATGGGGTAAAAATTGGGATATTACATTCCCCTCCTCCTTACATTAGCACTATCCTCATTGCTTTACAAAATTGAACAAGGATGGATGTGCCAATTGTATGGCATTCTCCAGCTCCCACGTAGCTTCTTCAAGACCGTAGTGCTCCCACTACACCTTTACCTGTCCCACAACTCAATTCCGGAGCACTGTAACCTTCTTGTCGAGGATGCACAATGGCTCGGTTTGGAAATCTCCCTCGGGTTCCACCTGAATCATATCCCAGTTTATCACGTGGTTAGGATCGTGTACATATTTCTTAAGCAAAAAGGAATGAAAAACATTATGAGCTCTAGTGCTAGCAGGAAATGCAAGTCTATCTGCAACTGACCCTATTCTTTCAAGCACTTCAAATGGCCCACAATATCTAGGTGACAACTTGGCACAACTTCCAAGCTTCAAGGAGCTCTTCCTTGCCCTCACTCTGAGGTAAACATGATCCCCAACCGTTGAACTCTCTGTGCACTTTATGCTTTTTTTCACAGCTTTTCTGTCTATCCTGGGTTGCCTTTAGGTTCTTCCTGATCTTTGCAACCTCTTGCTCCATTTCCTTGAGAAAATCTAGACCAAGCACAATCCTGTTCACTGGATTATCCCATGTCACTGGTTTCCTACACCTTCTTCCATACAAAGCTTCATATGGACTCATCCCCAAGGATACATGTTGTCCATTGTTATATGCAAATTCTAGAAAGTGTAAATAACATTCCCACTTGGATGGCTTGTCCATCACATACATACGAAGCATGTCTTCCAGCACTTGATTCACTCTCTTTGTCTGACCATCAGTTTGAGGATGATAGGAAATGCTAAAGTTCCACTTCATACCCAAATTTGCAAATAGACCCTTCCAAAAATTGGAAGTAAACTTAAGATCTCTGTCAGAAACTATTACCTTAGGAAATCCATGCAATCTGAAAATCTCCTTCATGAATATTTTTGCAATGGCACCAGTCTTATACGTGGAATTAACCAGTATAAAATGTGCTGCCTATGTCATCTTGTCCACCACAACCATGATGGAATCATGTTGTCTCCAAGTCATTGGAAATCCTATAATAAAATCCATTGAAATAACTTCCCATTTCCATTCTGGAACTGGAAATGGATGCAACAAACCTACTGGATGTTGATACTCAACCTTCACCTGCTGACATTTCATGCACTTAGAAATATACTCAGCAATGTTCTTTTTCATTCCTGGCCAGAAATACTGCTTTTTGGCTGTAGCAATTGTCTTCTGATATCTTGGGTGACCAGAATATGGAGCTTGATGGATTCTATCCATAACAATTCTCCTCAATCTGCTACATTTGGAATATAAATTCTGTTCTTATACATAAGAATTCCATCTTCTTCAAATTTATATCCCTCATACCTCTTCTCAAGACTTTGCTGCTGCAATTTGTCCTTGACCTGCATATACATTTCATCTTCAGCAGTATGATTAACAATATGTTGCCTCAAATCTGGTTGGAAAATACTAAGAGATGCCCCATGCATTTCATGCACCTTCCTGCTGAGTGCATCAACCACTTTATTTTCCTTTCTTTTTATGTGCTTGATTTCAAAATCAAACACACATAAAATCTCCAGCCATCTAGCTTTCCTAGAATTTAGAGTTGGCCGATCAAACAAATATTTCATACCACAGTGGTCTTTCCTTAACTCAAACTTTATTGCCCATTAAGTAATTCCTCCACATCTTGAGAGCATGTACTATGGATGCAAGTTCTAGATCATGAGTAACATAGTTCTTCTCATGCTCCTTCAACTTTCTTGACTCATAGCATACCACGTGGTTGTCTTTGATAAGAACTCCTCCAAGTCCTTGATTACATGCATCGATACACACCACAAAATCATTTTTCTATGTTTGTAATTTTCAATACTCATGCACTTGTGAGATCAAATGGTACCACTACAAACTCATAATATCCATACCTTGTTTTAAAGGTTGTCTTATGAATATCTTCATCTTTGATTCTTACCTGGTGGTAGCCAGACCTCAAGTCAATCTTGGAAAATACCTTTACTCCTCTCATTTGATAAAAAAGGTCATCAATTCGAGGTAAAGGGTATTTATTCTTCACGGTAACTTTGTTCAACTGTCTATAATAAATACACAACCTGAGTGTACCATCTTTCTTTTTCACAAACAGAACTGATGCTCCCCAAGGAGACACACTCATCTTGATATACTTCTTCTCCAACTACTCTTGCAGCCGCATTTTCAGCTCTAGCATTTCTAGTGTACTCATCCTATAGGGTGTCTTAGATAGTGTTACTGCTCCTGGAACAAGTTCAATTGTGAAGTCAGTGTACCTCTTTGGAGGAATCCCTGGAATCTCATCAGGAAACACATCCCTGAATTCCTACAACACATGAAAGTCCTCCAACCTAGGAGTTTCATTCTATGTTTCCTCCAAAACATGAGCTGCATACACTCTGCAACCCTTCTTACACAATTTTTTAAACTGCATTGCTGACATATTCCTAATAGAAATCACCTTTGGAATGCCTCTTACAACCCTTAAGTTGCCTTTTTCATATATGCACTCAAAAGTCTTGTTGTAACAATCAAGCTTTAATCTGTGTGCTTCCAACCAATCCATTCCAATGAGAATATCATAGGAACCAAGTGGTAGAACATTCAGATCTGCATAAGTGACTAAACCATCCATCTCTAATGGGCATTTCTCTACCACTTCACTAACCTTTATCTTAGTCCCAGTGGCTAGCTCAACTAACCATGATTTGTTATACTTTAACTTCTTAAAAGAACAAATCTCAACAACTCTAGGAGTAATATAACTGTGAGTAGATCCAGGGTTAGTCAAAACAGAAACATATTGCTCAACAATATTACCTACAACCTCAACCACATTTGACTGATGATCTTCCTAGTGGTCCTCTAATGCTGCATAAATCGTAGGGACAGTCCTTGCCACTTGACCCACTGTTTCTTCTTCTTGAATATTGTAAGTTGGCCTTACATACCCATCTTCAAGTGGACAATTCATGTGCATGTGGGGTCCTCCACATTTCCAACATTGGAGTGGTTCTCTGTTCTGTTGTGGATCTCTTGTCTTTTTTTCCATCACTCTAGATGGCTTATGTACATCTTGTGATGGATGCTTCTGTTGATTCCTGAAGTTAGAAGGCTTGAAACCTTTCTTCCTTTGGTCAAACTTTTCATTCTTCTTGTCCTTGCATGCCTTATGGTTATTAGGTTTGCCTTTGTTCTAATCATAACAATACTTAGCCTTCTTGATAGCCTCTTATAGAGTTCTAGGTTCATCAAACTCAATTCTGTCTTTGTATGACTGAGGTAGCCCACTCATAAAACGCTGGATTTTCACTTTATCATCCTTGATGTACCTGACATACCTAAACAAATCCAAGAATTTGTTTGCATATTCTTCCATGGTCAACTGTCACAATCTCAGCTCATGGAACTCTTTGATCTTATCATCATAGTACATGTCAGAGAGGTACTTATGCTTGAAATACTTCTTGAACTACTTCCACACGATATTTCTGTCATTGATCCTCCTTAATTTCCTGAGGTATTCCCACCATATGGATGTTCTTTCATTCAGATTGAAGATGGATACCCTAGCCTTCATATTTCTAGAGTAGTCTTGGACTTGGAAATACTTTCTCATCCCAAGAATCCAAGATTAAACTTCTTGACCAGTATTTATCTCACCATTAAAGCTAGGAGGCCTTGCCTTCTTAAATTAATCACGTGAACTATTTTGATAACGTCTCTTCCTCTCATTCCTTTGAGATGAAGAGCTTGAACCCCCAGTGGGTCCTTCAGAGTTAGATGATCCACTAGAAGACCTCTTTCTTCTTCTGGAACTGCTTTTACTTCCTTATGCACGGTGCCCAGAGTTCATCTGCCTTTGGATGTCTATCAAACTCTGCAGCATGGCTACATTCAACTAATTCTGCTCCTACTAAGATTTAATCATTATTTCATTGTCTTCTCTGTAACTTTGCATCTCCACCCTTAGGCTTCTCATGGTGGTTGCAAAATCTGGGGGAGTATCTAGATATCTTCTCCCATTAGATTTCTGTCTCAGTATTTCCAACCTGAATGTTCTCACCCATGGCATCTTCCTCATGCTCAAAGGGATTCTGTGCATCATCCATGCTGTAGATTCTCATGGCTAAGCCACAAACCACTCTTCCAATCTGCACTATGACTTTGCAAAAAAAATGTGTTAATAAACACACTTGTTAGCTGCATTATATCCTCAGAAATTCATAAGTCACATACCTTCATTTGGAAAAATCCTATATTGACAACTTTGTCAAAACAAAGACTTTTCTTTTCACAAACAACGACTGTCTCAGGGGAACGACAGGGGTCAAGGGAGCAACACTTAGAAACATTTTTGAAAATTTTTCTTTCTTTCTTTCTTCAACGGCGAAACTCATCGAGTTCGCTTGACACGCATCGACGAAACTCATCGAGTTCACTCGACATGTCCATACTTATAAAAATTTTGAATTTTTTTTTGTCTTTTCTCTATCATCGGAGAAACTCGCCAAGTTATACCAACATGTGTCAATGAAACTCATCCAACTCATCCAACGTATCGACAAAACTCACCAAGTTTTGCCGACACGCAATTTTTCAACACTTAGAAAGATTTTTAAATTTTTTTCTTTCTTTTCCTTCTTTGTCGGCTCAACCTATCCTTTTATTCCAACACGGTCGTTGCGATCTTCGACGGCTCAAATCGCCTAACTCAACCGACACTGTCATACTTAGAAAATTTTTGGAATTTTTTCTTCCTTTCTCATTCTTTCTCTGTTGACCAGGGGCTAATCTTACCTCTGTCAACTGCTCAACTTGGAACATTTAGGCCCAGAGTTGCAACTAGTGCTCTGATACCACACTGTCACGTACCCTCCCCTCTACTCGACGGAGAGGACGCAACTACACTGCTACTACTGTCAAAACAGGAAATCTAGCCCCATGAAAATAATGTAAAATGCATTGAACATAAAATTATACATACACATATGCATAATGCAATATACAGCGGAAGCAAATACATTTCAACACATTCAGTATGTTAATAATAATTGATAAACAAATACAGTTGCAGAACTTAAATACACAAGAAATACTTATCTTGAAAAGGAGCTGTCTCACAACTAGTTATGTCACTGCAACATTCCACCCAACCATAGGCTAGTGTTCTCATCAATCTCTAAGCACCACTTCCACCCCTGAGTCGGGCATGATTTCCGCAAGGAACTAGGGAAAAACAACAGGCTCACACATTCCCAAATACATATCAAAATTCAGCCAAGCCAAACAAAGTTGGGTTTATTAGGCTGCTAAGGCAGTGGAAAGGTAGAATTGCTAAGATAATGAGCTCAACCACAGAGCTATGGACACTTGCACCAGATATATCTAGCATGGAATCCACAATACCTAGACACCCAACACAAGGAATTATTCCTTTAATTGCTACACAGTCCCTCGGGCCATACCTTCCCTTCCAGTGCTCTTTAGGGTGTGCATAGAAGAATAGTCGTCCCCTCTTGATCTATCGGTGAGGTTCCTCTCTTCACTAGGTTTATCAATCCAATTCTGGCCTCTTCCACTCCTAACGGTTCAGACCAAATCAAGGTTTATAGAACAACAAAACACAGGTGCTGGGTATGGAAAAAACATCCTGGGAACCAAAATCGAAAATGGTAAATGGGGAAAAACAAACCTGGGTGAGCAATACAAATTTGGAAATCGTTTCTGGGCATTACGAAAGAAAAACGGCCTCGACAAACACCCAAAATCGCGAGTCTCCTCTCCAATTCGTGTGTAACACAAAAGTAGATTTCTGGGCATGAAGAAAATGAGGGAATGACATAAAAAAGTGAATCTATGTTTCCTAATCACTTAGCAATACAAAAACAAGTTTTCCCAGTCATGGAAATGAAGTTAATTGCAGAAAGCATGAAGAAGAGAGCCCAACCAGCTTTCGCTACGTGAGGAAATGGACGTGCATGAATAATGGGATGGGAAACAATTTTTGGGTGATAACTTGCCCAATAAGTCAAAATCATGTTTTTCAAAAATGATGTCTTGCCCCAATTCGAATTTGAGTGCCATACTCTTCCATTCCCCATGCATTAATTACCTCAACCAATTTTTGGAAGAAATAAATGATTGGGTGAATAAGACAAAAAATGTAGTTGACAACTTTATGGGTTCTCCCATTGACATTTGGATTTACTCTATTGGCTCATGGGTTTGAATATTTTTCCTCCCTATTCCTTGTGAAATCATGCCCCCATCTCTTTAACGTTGCATTGACATAGCTAGTTGTGGGTATTTTTGTTAATTGCATATTTAGATGATGTCCAAAATTATAATGTGCCTAGATAGCACTAAAACCATATGCATCGATTTTACTGGCCGAAACATAGAATGATAAATCCATGGTGGGGCCTTGGCCTTGAGATCCTCACCATGATTTAATACGATATTTACATCATATACAATTTTTAACACAATGGGGTCAAAATCGGGATATTACATTAGGTGTATCCATCTTTTCACACATATCTACAGGTGCAGTATGGACACTCAACCCTATTAACAAAAATGCTGCTTCTCTCCTTCATTTATCCTAAATAAAGGATAAAAAGATGCATCAACCCACTCATTAATTACAACATTTACAAACAAACACTATGCAAAATGTCTGACACAAAATTTCATATTGCAGACAAAATTGCACGAATTATTTCACAAATTATCAATATTAAGCCTTCCTTTATTACCACTAAAATTTATTTGATAACCAAAATGGTTAGATCTATAATACCTCACTTCCGCTCGTTACATTTGGATATGAATATGTTTAATTTAGTGTATATTTGTAAAAGGATATCTCAAGACTGAGTCCGATACTAATGGCATCTAAGAATAATGTAAATGCAATATGACTGACGATGTAAAAAGATTCCTAGAAAGGGCTCAAGTTCAAGACCCTTAACCCCACTAGAGAATGTGTAAGTGACATATGGTCCATGGATGATGATGTTAATAAGGCCTATATGAGGCTTGTCATGTGAATGTTTCCCAATAAAAATATCAAACATGACATGGAATGGGCAAAGGGAACAAGATGAGGGACCATGGATTGGCACCGGGTGAAAGGCTAGAGAAGAGGAGGGGGGCCTAACGTTTCCCTAATGACTTAACATTATAGCCCTTTTTTGAATACATAATATATATCTTGATATAGGAAAAGGGCACCTACTTGCTGTTAAATTTTAATAAGATATATAGTAGTATAATTTTATTCATTTGCAGTAGAAACACAATAGGATCATTGAAAGATAACCATGCATAGAAATACAAAACCCTACACAAAGATTTATCCTAGGAAACCACAAGGGATAAAAACCATCAACCTTATTCTTATTTAGAGATATTAGTTCAAGATACAATAGTACATACAAATACAAGAGTAGTCACATAGACAAGCTCTAGATAAACCTTAGAGCCAAAGGAGGAAACTCTCCAACAATAGTGGACCCAAAAATAGTCTTATACAACCCATAAATAGTCTCCTTCCAACTTAAGAGAACTTCTTAATTGCTTGAGCGAATTGCTTGGTGAGGAAATGAGGAAGGTGTCGTCTATTTATACTGTTACATGTTTGACTTTCGCTTTCTTAGTGGGCTGACTTGTCTTCCCTCAACTGGGATGACTTCTCTTTATTGGGATCATAAATTTTATTTTAGTGTTTCTTTTGGGGCCAACTTTAAGTGAGGATGCCTCATGTGGTTATAAAATAAATAGCCCCTCTTATCCAGAGAGGCATCATCATGCTAGTACACATTTGGATATCATTTGAACATCACAATTGTATCGAACATATCGTCATCATAAGGAATCTCTCTTTTGATCAAGTCCTTCTAACTAGGACAACTTTTCCCACTTGAATCTTATTCTCTATTGGAACCTCATCATCTTTCAATGATAATATTTGATCTTCCTGATCAACTTGGTCATCCTAGACCAAATATGATTTCTTCCTCATGCAATTTATTAGTCTAACGCTGAAGGGGGGCCACACTCCCCAGGAAGACACTTCTTCTAAGTACTTTATTGATCTCAAATTGAAAGGAGGCTATACTCCCTAGTATAGACACTTATTCTAAGCACTTTATTGATCTCAAATCAAAGGGAGGATATACTCCCTAGGAAGACACTTCTTCCAAGTACTTTATCGATCTCAAATCGATGGGAATCTATACTCCCTAGGAAGATACTTCTTCCAAGCACTTCATTGATATCAAATCGAAAGGAGGCTATACTCCCTAGGAAGACACTTCTTCCAATTTACCAGTCATTACAACTAGAAGGAGGTGATGACTATAACTAGTCCACTCCTCTGGGTCCATGCTCCACACAGGAAAACTCTCCACATAGGATAACATCCCACATGGGGAACATCTCACACAAGGATCCACTCCACAAAGGAGTCCTCTCCAAATAGGAGAACGTTCTACACAAGATCCATCCCACACAGGGATACTCTCCACAAAGGAGTCGGGAACAAGTCTTGGCTTGTGCATCATCAATAGCCATACTCGTCATCAATCTCCCCTCGTGAGGAAGGGAATATCCACTACCCCAAGCCTTTTACAGAAGTATGCAAACTTCACTCTAGACAAAGTCTTGGTAAGGATATCTACAATCTGATCATCTGTGGAGATATACTGGAGCTTCATTGCTCCCTTATGAACCATGTATTTGATGTAGTGATATCTGATCTCAATATATTTAGACATGTCATGGAACACATGGTCCTTCGAGAGCTTGACACAACTCTGGTTATCACAAAATATCACTGTCACATTAAGCTCATCACTAAACAAATTTGCAATCGGCTTCTGAAGCCATACTGCTTACTTACTAGCTGCACTAGCTGCGATGTACTCTGCCTTGGTTATACTGAGTGCCATAAAAGTTTGTTTCTTGTTGAACTAATTTTGTTTCACTGTATAACATATATCTGGACTGGTATAACTAGGTACAATAAGGAACCAATCAATTCGTGGTACATGGTCGAATCAACTAAATTTTAGGATATGGAAGAATCATGTAACTTCTTCAGATTTCCCTCCATAGGTGTAGCCATGGACTTACAGTACATCATACCATATCTGTGCAACATCTCAATGGCATGCTTCCCTTGTATAAGGAAGATCTCATCAAGTCCTTGCCACACCTCTAAACCCAAGAAATAATGCATCAACCCCAAGTATTTCATCTCAAATTCATGAGTCAATTCCCTCTTCCACTTCAACATTCACAATATTGTCCCCTGTGAGAAATAGATCATTAACATAAAGTACTAGAATCAAGGGATGATTATCAACAACCTTGTAATAAAGGTTCTAATCCACTTCACTTATGGTGAACCCAAACTTTGTCAGGTATCTGTCAATATAGAGTACTAGGCCCAGGGTGCATGATTAATCCCATAAAGAGATTTCTTCAACCTGTTGTAACCACTTCTGGAACTTTCCATGAATCCAACCAGAAGCCAACTTCTCCTCATAATCATCAAAATAATGAACATCTATAGTAGAGAGAATGACATTTGTTGGAGCCTCCTAATCTCAACCATCAATATTTATACGAGATCCTCTATACCTGTAGGTCATGGGTCTACATATGACTGAATGTACTAGATCCCAATGTTTTAAAATTCAGACTTGGACTTGGGATCGGTCATGGGTCAACTTGGACTCGGACTCAGAATTGGTCATGAATTAGGAATGACTTGGCCAATTTGAATTTAATAACTCAGATTACTCAAATATATATATACAATATTATTTTTTTAAGAAAAAACAATATTTTAAAGATTGTAATCCATGCTTCCAAAGCATTAGAGACAAAATATCCAATGTATGCTCATGTATATACCATATAAGGGTGAATATATCAAAATGGAACCAAGTGTACTATGCAATATATATCTAGAACAAAAAACATAATAAATGAGGCATTAGTGGCCTGTAAACACCTTGTAAATCCCAAAAAACAACATGTTATGATGCCACTACATCATACATCATACATCAATGATCATACATCTCTTTTTGTTTAGTCTTCTCCTCTTCAAATTTATCAAACTACTGTTGCAACTCCTACCTAATCTATCCAACCAACTGTAAATCAGATACACATGAGGCAACATTTCCTCTAATATCAACCAACTGTTGTTTAAGTCTATGAATGCCCCCTCCTTTAATCCATTTCTTGTAATACTTGCAATACAATTTTCCTTCAATGACATCATCATGGATCCATGCCAGAACTTTTCCTTTTGGGGCCAATCTAGAATCTAAATACAAACCAAATATGAGCACACAAATAAAAAATTAAAAAACTTGTTATTTTGGCAGAAAACAATAGAAATTAGGATCGATACTTGTAAATTTAATGAGAAAAAAAATAGTGGCTAGCTGGAAACTAACACACATCTAGGTAACAGAAAACCAGTCTCCAATAGTCCAACTCCTCCATTCACATTGTGTGTTCTTCACTGGTGCGTGTTGCTCCAAGCCTCCATGAATATAAACAACAATAATCCCAAATGTTCACAAAAAACTCTCAACAAAACTGTGAGACAAATAGAGGGGGAGGGGGTCATCTTATGGCCTCAAGTTAGGGTTGAAATAGGAAAAATATAAAAAATAAATAATTTTTTTTTTGGAGTTCGTAGGCGTGTGGGTGTTAACCACAACAAACTCGGCTAACTCGAATTTCATCTCGGTCAACTCGGTCGACTCATCCAACTCAGAGCCTGACTTGGCCGACTCAGACCCCAACTTAGATGATTCGGTATTAAAGTGTCCAACTGAGTTGAGTTGTAGGTCGAGTCAACTCGACTAAATAGGACTTGGAATCAATCTATTTTTAAAACACTTCTAGATCCACATATATTTGTTGTCACTGTTGAATAATCATCACTTGTTGATCACGAAATCCATCTTGCTACCTGATATAGAGCTCGAGCTGAGAGCCATGCTCCTATAAGCTTTCTGCTTCAGAGTATCCTTCTCTCCCTTAAATAATGAACATCAACAAGATCTGCATATCCATCTCTTGTCCTTCAGAACAAGTCTCATCCTCCTCCTCTTGTAGGTCATATCATATGGTATTTCCCTCCAAGTCAAATTCATTCAGATAGTTAGCAACATTGCATGATCATGAAATTCGATCATATGAACATTTCAATGCAACGAAAAAATTCACATAGTTATGTAAGAATCTTATCCAATGCTTCAACACAACATCCATTCATATTCCAAACACACTTGGTAACTATCTAGATGCTTTTCGTCTCCACTAAAACACACTATCGAGAGTGTGCATTGCTCTCAACACGTTAGCAAAAAGGTTTCATCCTATACTAGCTCCATCAAGGGCTCATGGAATGTCATGTAACACTATAGGATGCTTACCCAACATATACAATCAATACATAATATGTTTTTCAATATCGGTGATATAAAAGAAAACTATATCATAAACTCATCATGATACGCTATAACATACTTCCTGATTCTAGGAATACAAATTTGCATACAACTATAACGAAAATATGTTCAAAAGATTTAAATATGATTTACAAGAGCAATTGAGAATCCAAATACTTAGCTTTTGTTGTTTTGTGGGATTTCTCTTGATCTATTCCTCCTTCTATAAATCACTGGAGTCCTATGATCTTCATCATCTTTCTTTTCGGAAGCTCATTGAAGAAACTACAACCTGGATCTTCATTCATCACCAATGACAATCACATTATCTAGATTTCTATCATTGGTGCACACATAGAGTACTATAAGAAGTACTCTTTTTGATGATGTTTTGTAATTTCTTCAGGATCATTATTCCTTGACTTCTTCTATGGAGTATATTCATCAACATCAACAGTAGAGGCATGTTTCTTTCCTTTCTTCGAGCATTCTACAATAAAGTGACCTAGCTTGCCACATTTGATATTGGATTTATCTTTCTTGATCTTTGGATTTTGATTGACTTGATGCTTTTCTTTCCCTTATTCCACTTTCCTCTCCTCTTTCCAATTATGGCTGCAATAACTAGTTCTTCATCCTTTTCCTTTGAGGTAGAGGTAAGATCCCTTGTTTCCTCTTGGATACATTTTGAACAAAAATAATCAAAACCGGGTAATTGACCATGAGCACATATCCCTTTCACAAATGGATTCCATTATAAAGAAAGTATGCCCATAGATGTCAACACAAGATCTATGATCTGAGCAATCTTCAAGAAATAAGAAGAAATTGAATCATCCTTTGTGAACTTAACTTGATGAATTTGGTCTTTTAGGGACAAAATTCTACTAGGATTCTAATTCTCATAAAGTTTCTTCAAGGCATCATACATATTCTGAGCGGTGTTCTGACTTGCAATAAGCGGCACAAGATGATCTTTCATTGAGTGCATCAAAATCCTCATGGTTGTGGATTCATTCTTCTTGAGTCTTGTTTTCTCTTGAGCTCCCCCTGGCTCTGGAATATATTTGAGTATATCATCCTTGAGATTATGTACATTTAGGAGCATGAGCATCCTACTCTTCCAATATTAGAATTTTGAAACTCTCTCCATTCTGTCTTCTAATATGAGTCCAACAACCATCTTGACTAGAGACTGAGGACATGAGATCTGAAATTTGCTACAGAAACCCTAGCAGAAGCTAGGTCAAACATTAAAATTTGAATTTGGAAAAACTGATTCCATAGAGAGATGTGCCCTCATAGGGATATTTGATTATCCCTCCTTTTCTTTAGAATTTGTGAACATAACAACTCAAAATATGAAACCTTAATTTCCTAGATCCAATAGAAATTAGGTCAAATTTGAAAACTTTTGGATATGAAATTTTCTTACACATATAGGTGATCCCTCATGGGGTGAGTTGGATAATGTTACATTCAAACCCAATTATTAGTCAAAAGGACTTAAAACATGGATCCCTAGTTCTTGACATCGACATAATTTTGGTCAAGAATTGGAAGTTCACCAAACTAGATTTTGCTTCCACATAAAGGTTCAGCCTCCTAGGGCGAGTTGCACAAGTGCTCTTCTCAAGTTAGTCTATGGAGAGAAGGGTCCAAACTTGGATTCCCTAGTTTCTGACAATGTCATCTTTTCAACAATGCTATGATACCATGTTAGTATAACTTTATTCATTTGCAGTAGAAACAAAATAGGGTCATTGAAATATAGCCATGCACAAAACACAAAGAGACAAATATTTATCCTGGGAAACCACAAGGGAGAAAACAAAATAAATTTCTTCTTATTTAGAGATATTAGTTCAAGATATAATAGTACATCCAGATACAAGATTAGTCACATATTTCAAGCTCTAGATAAATCCTAAATCCAAAGGAGGAAACTCTCCAACAATAGTGAACCCATAAATAGTCTTCTACAACCCGGACATAGTCTTCTTCTAGCTTAAGCGAACTTCTAACTTGCTTGAGCAAATTTCTTGGGGAGCGAATAAGGAAGGCGTCCTCTATTTATACTATTTCATGTTTGAATTTTCACTTTCTTAGTGGTTCGATTTGTCTTCCCTTATCTGGGATGACTTCTCTTTATTGGCATCGTAAGTTTTATCATTTAGTGTTGCTTATGGGGCCTAATTTGAGTGAGGATGCCTCACGCAACTATAACATCAACAATTTTCCATGCATAAGAGGTTTATAGGAGGTTATACCTAGCCTCTCCCATGCAAATGGAACATAAAATCCATAAATTCTTTTGGACTGGTGGATCTCTCCTCATATTTGGAAACTCCATCACTTTGTTCTCATCTTCTATGTATATGGTTCCATTTTTAATAAGGATTGGATAAGGATATAATGTTATGGTTTCTTACTATGAAGGTTGAGGAGGACCCTGGTCCATGTCAAGACTAATTAAAATAATGTCTGACAAAAGAAAACTCACAATGGAAGGAAGAATGGGAGATGGTCTTTAATTTACGAAAGAATAATATCAAGCCAAATAATGTCCACAAAAAAATTCACAGAAATCAAATGCATCTCAAACAATAGGAAGATTACATATTTAAAAGTTTTCAAAATCAACATAAACCATAATCATATCTTCCCATCCATCAACCAAATGAAGAAAAGTAACATCCCCGAGATTTGAACCCCTTTCCACAACCTTGGAAGCAAAATGGGGTAGGTGGGAAAGCTCCAAAACAACATGGAAGGAAAGAAAAAAACAAATAATTAGTGTGATGATATGGTAAGTTCAAGAACAAACACACAGCATTAAGATGCTCTGCATACAAAACAATAAGCAAATATACACAAACCACTTATCACTACGGTGGCACATAGACACTAAAAAACTGCAAAATTTAGAAGCTCGACACATTGTCAATGGGGTGTTGGTACAATGGTGAGGATGATGACTCATTATGGATTCACAAGGATTCCAATCTAGGAAATCCTCCCCAAATCCCAAATATGCGGTTGGGGTCAGGTCAAGATCATGGTGACTCTAGTGGAACAGTTACCCCCTGTTGTGGCATCTTAGCCAACATGAAGTTTGATGCATGGCATGAAGTCTTCATACAAAAATCCCAAACTCCAGAACATGGACACCACTGAATTATCTCAGAATGAGCAACATACTAACTTGGTCAAAATGGACCTTAAATTCTTTCACCCACTCATTCAATCAAAGAGAAATTAATCAATTGCAGAGCCTTTATTTATTTGTGATTTATCATCAAGTTCAATAATTTCTATGAATTAAGGAAATCGGGTGATTTATTATTCTGAAAAGATGTAAATAGTAGTACAAAACATCCAACCAAAAGGCATAAGATATTGATACATACAATTTGCAGAAGAGGAATTGAGATGTTCGAGAGTAGTAAGGCTAGTTTCCTTTGACTTGGTCAAAGAATTAAGGGATTCCTTTGATTATGTTTCAACCCTCATATTCAGTGCACCAATTTCTACCTTCCTTTGTTTGCGCTTCATAATACCCAACAATTGAATTATTTTTGTTTTGAAAAGATGCAAATAGTAGTACAAAACATCCAAAAGGCATAAGATATTGATACATAAAATTTGCAGAAGGGGCATTGAGACGTTCAAGAGTAGTAAGGCTAGTTTCCTTTGACTTGGTCAAAGAAATAAGGGATTCCTTTGATTATGTTTCGACCCTCATATTCAGTGCATTGGTTTCTATCTTCCTTTGTTTGCGCTTCAGAATACCCAACAATTGAGATCCCTTGAAACATTGTCCTACAAAGGACAAATCGTTGGTGTTGCCGCCTAATTCACACTTTAAGACACAGGAAAGTCACAACCTGCTATGTGTGTCCTTGGGGGCAAGCGAGAGCTGGGGACCACTGTCACCACAGTCCACAACTCCTCCGTTTAGGCAAGATCCCAACAGAGCCAAGGGGGGTAGTCCCTACGGAAAGACTAAGTTCCAGTTTGATTAATTAATTACAAATTAATTAATGGGATCTTTTATTAAGACTGAGGCTAAGGTTCTGAGAGATGACAGTTAAACTGATGCAATATGAAAGATTTAAATGACAGTCAGTCCTTTTATTTATAACTAGTGCCTAAAGAATGGAGTCAGAAAATGCAACTTTAAATGGATGCAAATCTAAGTTAATTATCCACAATCTAACAAATGAGATGAATAAATGAACAAATGATACAATAATGAATCAAGATATCTCAGCAATATACAGTTGATCTAAATTTATCAAGATAAACAAATCAAGTAAAATAGTTACAATTTTAACAAAAGTTAAGCATTCACCACATAAACAATTGCAGAACTGAAAAGTAAATGAACTTAAAAAAGTAAAGTGAAACTGAAAGTAAAGAGTTGTAGTGCAATACTGGAGTGGAAGTGTGCTGAAATGAAACAGTGTTGTAGAACCGGTTTTGCAATGTCTCTTGGTTTATTTTAGTAAATTTTATTAAAGTTTTGCTTCTTGAAGTTAAGTTTTAGAACCGGTGGTGTGACTACCCCTATCTAGTACTTCTCAAGTCAAAGAAGGAATGCTGTTGCGCTCAACAAAGTGGGAGCAAAGCCCACCCGTATCTCACAGGTCAAACCCCAATGGCCTGGTGCTCAACAAGGAGGACGTAAAATGCCTAGAGACCCCCCACAGTCTACTACCCCAAGTTGCCTCCGAGGTCACTGTTTTTAATTAACAGAAAAATTACTAGATGGATGCCTATTAAACTAAGACTTCTCTATCCTCTGTCGTATCTCGTGAGTACCCCGAAGGGTGATAACCGAGTAGAGGAGCAGGAAATATTGAAGTTTTTGTTGGTTAATTTTAGAGGGTAAATTTTAATATTTGGTGATTAGCATACAAGGTTTATTTTAAAACTATCAACAAGACCAACCAAGCGGTATCCCTTATGGGAGGTGCTGGTACTTGATCTTGGACTTGGAAAGTAAAATGTGTTGAAATTGTAGCAAAAAGGAAAGTGTTGTTCTAATTACCTAAGCCCCCACTTCTCCTTCTTTTCGTATCCAACTTGAAGTCCCTAAAGGGAGATGACAAATGGATAGAGGATACGCAGGATAGATGGGTTGTGTGATTACCCTTTAACAGAAAATTAAAGATTACTGAACTTGAAAGAACAAAGCAACTATCTAAACAATGCCTAACCACACAGCAATCTCTGTGACAGAGATGGTGGTCTGTAACAGAAAAAATAATCTGAGTACACTAACCTCACTTCAATCTCTGTGACAGAGATGGTGGTCTGTCACAAAGATAGGTGGGTAAACAGAAAAATTGCATAAACAAAAATCTAAGCAACTAGTATTCTACTTCCTACTCTACTTCCTAATCTATTTACATATAGATTACAAATGCTTATTAACTTTTGCAGAATACCCCAAGAGAACTTCTCATTGGGGTTTACAAATAGCAGAAAATAAGAGAGAGAGGTGAGGGTTTGAACCCCTTTTGGAACTGTTTGAAGGTTGAGGTATTTCTGGGCCAATTTGGGCAGCACCTCCCCTTCACCTGTGTAAAACCTGTCACAAACCAGCAAGCTTTGTTCACTGGAAATCACAGTAAACACTAAAGAATTTATCAGAAAAATTAGTACCAAAAAATCACTAATTTACAGTAAAAATATGAGTGTAAAAATGACAGAAATATAATGTTTAGAGGGCTGAAAACTGAGTTTCTAGCCACCTAAATGATGTTAAAACAACATAATTAAAGTATTTAACTAATATACTAAGGGTTGGGGCTTTAAAACCAAGGTTTTTATCACTATACAGTGATAAAAACTGAGTTTTAAAACCCTTGTGAATAAAAGTGCGAAAATGAAAAACAGTGTTTTAACCAATGGAGGAAGTGCTCCTTTGTTCTAGATCCCTGCAAATACACTTATAAGAGCTGCAAAATGCAAGCAAAGAGGTGAGCACATAAATAAACCCTACAAAATACTTTGTAGAATCTTACTAATCTACTCACAAATGCAGATAGAAATACTTCTACCTACAAGTCTCTCCACAAAATACTTTGTGGAGAGCTATCTAAGCTAATACAAATGCAACTAAAACAAATTCAAAGCAGGTTACCTTACAAAGAAGCATGCAATGTAGAAAAGAGCCACCAAAAGTTCCTCCAAAGAATTCTTCTATTAAATGGCCCAACTAGGGCAAAACTTCAATACAAAAGATGGCAAGAGAATATGAGAAAGTAAGGAAATATTCCGGCAGCATAACAATAGCATGAGAGATCATGTATAATGAGGGAGTGAGACCCTCATTATATAGTTGAGGAAGACCCCAACCCCTTGAAGATCAATGGCCGAGATTAGATCTAGATCTAGGTTAAATCTCCACCACTAGATCTAGGTATTTGACTTTACATTCTTCTCAATCAATCTACACCCTTAGATTAATTTTCAATCTATGGCCTGAGTGCTTGATCCATGTCTCAAGTATTCTCCACCCTTAGATCTAGGGTTTTGACCAAGATTTACTCTTAGATCTTGCTTTTAGGGTTTGAGATGGGCCCATAGCTAGGGCCCCCCCTCCAAGTTTGGCTGCCCTCCTCCAGATCTAGCGCTTTCCTTCAAAGTAGCACTCCTCTAAATGGTAGCTGGCGCCTCCTTTTAACCTTGACGCCCCACTAAAAATGGGTAGCGCCCTCTACATATGGGGCATCCTCCTTTATGTATAGCGCCACCTCTATCTTGTATGCGCCCCACTAAAACTTGGTGGCGCCTCCTTTAGATGGTTTTTTGGCCATTCATTATTCACTTGGAGCACCTCTATAATTAGCTTTGACTTTAGCCTTTGCTCCAAAACATTTAACCTTTAGACTTAGGCTAAAATTAAATTCACCTTAGATTTAATTTTTTAAATTAATATTTTTAAATTTTTCCAATTTTGACTTAGGAAAAATTAAAAATAAACTTGAAAAAATTATATCTTGGCCATGGGGGGGTGGAAAAATTTGAAATAAATTTTCCTAGGCTTAACAACCCCCAAAAAAAATTACAATGACATTATTTGATTTTTTCCTTCAAAATAAAATAATATGAATTTTTGACTTAGGGAAATTAATTAATTCCCTAGGGGAGATAGACCCCTCCTGACCAAAATTGGTCTATCTCTTCAACCACTCATCAGAATGACATGGGACTCAAAGCAGTGGCTTAGGGGGTTTCATAGAAATTTACCTTGCATTCATATCCCCTATTACAAAATGCCAGTTCTTGAGCAATTACATTATTACATCAAAACGAGTTAATTAACCACCAAGGGGTGAAATTAATTAACTAGAAAAAAAATAAAAAAATACAACAAGACAACGAAACTCCGCAAGACTCTATAAAAATGTATAGCATGGTCATGAATAACATTTTGAAACCTTGGCCACCCCATGGACTTGATTTTTAGAACGCTCGTCACCACTTTGGAGGATTTTGAGTGAAAAACCAAACCAATTAAAATCGTTTACACAACAAGATCAATTGGAAAGGGAAAAAACACTCGATGAGGGGACTTCCCTAACAACCAGTTCCATGGTGTGGCATCCATATCATATGACCCATACTAGCACATAAAATTACATTAATTTTCCCACACAGGGGAGCGGACATTTCGTTTTACAAAGAGGTAATTGCCTTGCAGAAGTGAAAAAATCCTTAGATTTTTCCAAGGTACAATTTGTACAACTATGTACATCTTCATGTACATGGAGTTGACACCTAGTCTAAATAGGTGGGCAACAGTTGGTACCCGCAAACGCAGAGCCAAACCTAACCTAGATGGTGTGGCCATGGATTCCTCTAACCCAATGAACAATCGATCCATGCAGGAGTCAGAGGAATTGGGTACTTATTCGTTGGGTTTAGTAATACTAATAGAAAGGCTTTGGTAAAACATGGGAAAACATGCAATGTCTACTATGGACTTGTTCTTTCTTTCTACAACCCCATTTTGGTACAATTTGTAAGGCACTATAAAGTCACTCTTAATCCTTGCTTCTTTGAAAAACAATAAAAATCATGGGATGTATAATCCCCTCCATTCTCTAATCTCAATACCTTGATCTTCCTACTCGTTTGGTTCTCAATAAGATCTTTAACTCTCAAAACTTGTTAAAGGCCTTATTCTTGGTCTTCCTAAAATATATCCAATTTTTTCTGCAAGAATCATCAATGAAAGTAATATAATAAAGATTCCATGGATCCACATACATATGAATGAATTAGATCAAGAATTCCTTTTGATTTGTGCTCACTATTTGGAAAAGAAACATTCACATGATTTCCAAGTGCACACTCCTCTCCTCCACCTTGAACATAGGAAATCCAACCATCATATATTTCTAAAGAGGAAAAGATCCATAGTTCGAGTGACTGAATATTTTGTGCCAAAGTTCACACAGATTGTCCCTCAGCTAGTCAACAAGGATCTTTGATTCATAGGATCTACTAGCAATCTGTAAAGTCCACCCTCTAACTCCTCTAGCCAAAAATTGACCAGGATTAGAGCTATGACTTCTAATGATTACTTCCTAATCATAAAAATTAGCCTTTTACTTCAAATATATTAAATAAGAAACTAAACACAAGGTTTTAGTCATACCAAGTGGCAAGAACATAAAATATATCATGGATATCCATAACTTCTTTTTCTAGCATGCATAGTGAGATAAAACCCAACCCAGTGATTGGGTACTTGACATCATCACCAAGGTCAACCTACATGTCAATATCTTGTTCCTCTAACTTGAAGAGGTCCAATTTGTTCGATGTCATATGTCTTGAGGATACACTATAAACATACCAACAAACTCATAAAACTATGTTGGTGGATAGGCATGACACCATAGAATTTTTTTTATCAAGCTTGGGAGTCAACTTGTCCACACCTAAAGTTTTTGCTCTTCCTGCAAACAATTTTCGTTGTTGTTGCTTACCATTCCCCTTCTTAGGATACTAAAAAGCATAGTAGCCATGTTTGTTGCACTAGATATGGCCCAAATCCTTCTTCTACTGGTTAGAAGACCATAAGTCTGCCTTCTTCTTTTAACCCTTGTCGAATCATTCTTTCTTTCCTCCTTTCCTCACCTTCTCGACGAGGACTATATCTTGTACATTCTCATAGATGGATAAAACTGTCTCTAATATCGTCTCCTTAACAAATGCATTCCACGGGATTTCAAATGAAGGTAGCTTCTTAAAACACATATACACTATCCAAAATGATGCCCAATCGATGGACCCGTTGAAGACCATGTAACTTCAGAAGATATTCTTGTTGTACTTCCTTAAGGAAATATTCATATTGCAATTGATCATGTAAAAACCCTAAAATAACAAATGTAAACACTACTTGTAAAGTTTGCTCAGAAGAATCCAGAAGAAATATTAAATAAGTATATTTAATTTCTCCTAAGTGAAGTTGACCTAGTCAGTTAGAGAAGTTGGCCCCATAAGGAAAATTCACCCTAAAGACAAGTATAAATAAGGGGACACACTTCTGATTTGGGACACACACTCACTCAAGCAAGTTCACTAAAGAGAGAGAAGAATGTGTTTGCTAAAGGAAGAAGAGAAGCTGCTAAGTGAAGATATCTTATTTTTGGGTTTTCTTATTTATCTATTCTCGGGATCTTTGTGTGGAAGAGATTTATATCTTCATTGTACTAGTTTGAAATTGTATTTGCTAATGAATCTTTATTGAAGATGTTTGTTGGGTTTTCTTCCCTTTAAAAGTTTCACAGATGGGTAGTATTTGTCTTTTGTTTATTGTGCTTATCTATATTTCAATGATCCTATTGCTTATTATTATTGGGATATAATAGAAATTGTTTAAAGGTCTAACATAACTACTATTCAAGTGAAAATTATAACATGGTATCAAAGCCATACTAAAAATAAGTCAATGTACAACTAAAACTGACGAAAGTTGAAAACTAGGGATTCCTATTCTGGGCATTCCATCCACAGATCAACTTGAAAAGGAGGTGAAATCAATTCTCCCTAGGAGGGTGGAATTTCTTGTGGAGGAATATTCCACATATGAGAATTTTCAATTTTGACCTTATCACTAATGTTCGAGAAAACTAGGGCATCAAACTTTTGGAAGTTATACCCGCAAATCTGAAAGAAAATTATTGTTGCTTAACTTGCCTTAGGGAGGCACATCTTTTACTTGGATTAGAAGTTCAAGATTCACAATTTGAAAAATTAGGGTTTCTCTAAGAAACCCTAGGTTGACAGATTTTAGAAGGACCTTGAAGCTAGCACTAGACTTAGGCATCTCAATTGGTAAGTTCTACAATCTTTATTTCCATTTGAGGTTTTCATATTATCAAGATTTTCAATATGTCAAGCAATACCAATCTTGAGGAGAATTTTGAAGGAGTTGATAACTTACGAGCATGGAAGTATAGAATGCTTCTCGTCATAGAAGAAAATAATTTGGTGAATTATGTCAAGGAAGAAGTTGCAGAGCCAGAGGGGGAGGAAGACAAAGAAAGACATATGAAAAACATGGTTAGGGATAATAGGATCATTGTTGATTCCATCAAAGATCACTTAATCCCTCATGTTTCATCCTTGAAGACTCCCAAGGAAATGCTTGATGCACTAACCAAGCTATATGAAGGGAAGTACATCAACCAGAAGATGACCTTGAGAAATCAACTCAAGAATGTGAAGATGCAAAATTGAGAGACCATCTAATCCTACTACACAAGGGTCTCTCAAATCAAGGAACAACTCGAAGCCATTGAATATACAGTCGAAGAAGCTTAAAAAGTGATGACCACCTTGAATGGTATTTCAAGGTCATGTGAATCATTCATTCAAGGAATCTGTTCTAGAAGAAAGCTAACAAAGTTTAGCAGGTTATGGAAATAATGCACATAAGAAGAAGCTAGATTGGTAGAAAGAGAAGAAAATATAGGTGAAGATGATTTCTTTAGCAACACATATGAATAAAGAGAAGTTCAATAAGGAATATCACTCTCTCAAGAAACCCAATAAGTATCATATGTCTCACAGATCCCAGAAAAATTATTCAACAGTTAGATGCTACTCTTGTCAGAAAATGGGGCAGATTGCAAGGAATTGTCCCAATGCAAAATATCAAGTCAAGAAAGGAAACAATAAGAGGTATCATGCTCATGGAGCAGAAGATGATGAACATGTTCAGAAGAAGGAAAGAGAAGATTGTTCAAGTGAAGAAGAATATGTTTTGATTTCCACTATTATAGGTACTATCAATCATGTGAGTGATGCTTGGCTTGTTGATAATGGTGCTTCTAAGCACATGACGTGTTTCAAATAGCCTATCACTAATTTGAAAGAGAAGGATTCACCTCATAAGGTGAATCTTAGATATGATTACCAATATCTCATAAAATGGGTAGGCATAGATTCTTATAGATTATACTCCAACAAACCTATGAATATGAAAGATGTCTTGTATGTCCCAGGTTCGAAGAAAAATATCCTTTCCATATTAGCATTAGAAGAGAAAGGATTCAAAGTTTCTTTTGTTGATGGCCAAGTTCTTATGTCGCCAAGAGGAAATACTATGGATGATGCAACTGTAATTGAAGAGCAAGATGGAGGTTTATAGAAATTGAAGGGTCAAGCAGAACAAGCCATGATACATAACACAGTGAAATTGTGTGAACTTTGGCATATAATATTTGCTCATATCCACTACAAAGATTTGCCAATTATAAGCAAGATGGTGGCAGGTCTAACGGTGATCCAGGAAAACCACGATGGTGTATGCAAAGGATGTGCTCATGGCAAGAATGTGAAGAATCCATTTCCAAGTAGATTTAGAAAAGTGAAGGGAATCTTAGATATTGTACACTCAGACGTATGCAAACCAATGTCATCAATCTCATTAAGCAGGTATGCATATTATGTTTCTTTTATTGATGACTATTTTTGTGAAACTTGGATTTACTTTTTCAAAACCAGAGATGAAGTGTTTAGCAAGTTCAAAGAATTCAAATTTCTTGTAGAAAACCACACTAAAAATAAGATAAAGAATAAAAGATCAAATAATGGTGGGGAATACATATCAGAAGACTTCAAAAGGTTATGCAAAGAATTTTGGATTAAGAGGGAGATGAGCACTCCCTATAATCCTCAACATAATGGTATAACAGAAAGAAAGAATCAAACGACAATGGAAGCAGTGAAGGATATGATCAATGATCAAGATCTACCGATGCACTTATGGGATGAAGCAACTAGAATTGCAGCATATGTGCAGAATAGAACATCTCACTGTGTACTTGGGAACTAGACACCAGAAGAAATGTTTACAGGAGAGAAACCAAAGGTCATCCACCTGAGGATATTTGGATTTCTAGTATATGTACATGATCCCAAGGACAAGAGAACAAAGTTGGATCCTTTAGGAAAGAAGGGAATATTTGTTGGATACTGTGAAACATCGAAGGCATGCCAAATCTATATTCTAAGTTACAAGCAAATTGAGACAATTAGAGATGTCACCTTCGATGAGGACACAACCTTCAGCATATCAAGGTAGATTCATTCCAAAGAAGTTCATGAAGATCCTGGAGCTTCTAGAGTTACATGTGCAGAAGAATATATGATACAAGAATATTACACTCCAGAATATCATGATATGGAAAAACTACATAGACCTGTTGGTCCAACCTGAGAGGCGAGTACATCATAAGAGAAGACCAACTTGGGCATGAGAAGCTATTCAAGATGCAAAGAAGTATGGTTCTCTAGATGGGACTTTCATAGAAAACAAGAGACCTCGACCATTATCCAGCTATGTAGCTTTATGAAGAAGCAATCAAGAATAAAGTATGGAAGGAAGATATGATTGAAGAGTACTAGTTGATAATGAAGAATGATGTTTGCGATGTGGTTTCGAGACCAAAAGGGAATTCAATAGTGTCTTCCAAATGGATCTACAAAATAAATCATGTAGTAGGTGACAATGTTGAGAAATACAAGGCAAGATTTGTGGCTCATGGATTCTCCCAAAAAGAAGGAATTGACTATGAAGAGACTTTTGCTCCTGTAACAAGATACACTTTGATTAGAGATATATTTACGATAACTATAGTAATGAAGTGGAAGGTACACTAGATGGACGTGAAGACAACTTTCCTGAATAGTGTAGTAGAAGAAGAAGTGCATGTGGAGCAACAACTGGTATTTGAGACACATGAAAGACATACACATGTGTGCAAGTTGAATAAGGCCTTATACTTATTAAAGAAAGCACCCTGGACATGGTACATCATGATTGGTATTTTTCTGATGAGATTGGGATTTACCAAGAGTAAAGAAGTATCCAACCTTACTACAAGGTTGAGAATGGGAAACCAGTGATATTTCTACTATATAGATGTCTTGTTTCTAAAAGGACATGAGAATCTCACTCGAGAAACTAAGAAGAAACTTGCCCCAGAGTTTGATATGAAAGACTTGGATATGATCCACTATTTCTTAGGTCTATAGGTGTGGAAAAGTCTAGATGATATTTTCCTTACATGGGGAAAATATGTTGTGGAGATCCTGAAGAGATTCGAGATGTTGGATCGTAAGGCCATGGCTACACTGATGGAATCAAACTTGAAATTTTTGTGTGATACTTCTTCAGATACAGTAGATGCCACATTATACAAATAGATGATTGGTTCGTTGATGTACTTGACGAACACTAGACCATATATATGTTTTGTGGTGAGCACGTTGAGTTAGTACATGGTAGAGCCAATACGTGTTCACTTGAATGCAACAAAGAATGTGATGAGGTGCCTGAAGGGTACACTTGATTATGGAATAATATATGATTTAGATCAAAATATTATCCTACAAGGGTATGTTGATTCAGATTGGGCTAGTAGTGTCATAGATAGGAAGAGTACTTCAAGACACTCCTTCAATTTGGGATCAAGCATGATTTCCTTGTTTAGTAGGAAGCAGACTAGTGTAGCACTCAGTACAACCAAGGAAAAGTATATTGTAGTGTGTTCAGCTAGCAATGAAGTAGTGTGGCTTCAGAAGTTATTCCCAGGATTGTTGGATCTCGAGTTATATGCAACTTGTATTTTCTATGACAACCATATTTGTGTGAAGTTGTCTGAGAATCCAATGTTTCATGACAAGTACAATCATATCGAGGTCAAGTACTGTTTTATCAGAGATATGGTACAGAAGGGAGCAGTGAATCTCTAGTATA
Organism: Pseudotsuga menziesii; assembly: GCA_001517045.1. Taxonomy (NCBI): domain Eukaryota; kingdom Viridiplantae; phylum Streptophyta; class Pinopsida; order Pinales; family Pinaceae; genus Pseudotsuga; species Pseudotsuga menziesii. The sequence continues at coordinate 52,727 of LPNX010816360.1, read as the reverse complement.
TTGCGACGTACAAGCAGACAACCAATGTGTTGACCAAGCCTATGTTGAGAGTGAATTTTGAGTACTTTAGGGACAAGCTTGGTGTGATGTAGAGAGATGTCCCTCGTAAGAGGGAAGGATGAGTCCTATATACGATTCAGAGTATAGTAGATGGATAATGTGATAGAAATAGGTGGTCATTTACAGACATGTATTACTAGACTTTGTGAGGGATGTAGAGACTGAAAAGCTCATGATAACTGGAGAGATTGACCATACTCTTGATGACTAGAGAGTGTGACCATAATTTGTATGTGTATCAAGTCGAGTATGTGTATCCAGTCGAGTTGTGTATCCAGTGGAGAGCATGACCATACTCTTGATGATTGGAGAGCATGACCATAGTTTGAATGTGTATCCAGTTGAGTTGTGTATCTAGTTAGAGTTAGTGTGAACTGGAGAGCGTGACCAACTCATTAGGATTGAAGACCATGACCATATTCACGAGGGTTGGAGAGAGTGACCATACTTGCGAGAATTGGAGAGCATTATCATACTCATTAAGGTTGGAGAGAGTGACCATACTTGCAAGGACTAGAGAGCGTGACCATACTTAGTATGTGTATACATTCAAGTATGTGTATCCAACTGAGTATGTGTATCTAGTCGTGTATGTGTATCCAACCGAGTATGTGTATCCAGTCGTGTATGTGTATCCAACCGAGTATGTGTGTCCAATCAAGTTGTGTATCCAGTTGGATGTGTGTCATTAGATTCCTTGTGAACTAGATGAAGTCCCGTAATGAAACATTGTGTTATCTTTGCTCGTTGATGTGTTGCTACTGTGATGCCCCCGGATGTATGATTGTGACTGAGGAATTATTGAAACGATGGCTTGCTCATATAGAAATTCTAGTGATGTATAGATTTGAGAGATGTTACAAGTCAATGGTCATAGTACAGAGTTGCAACAACAGTGTTGATGACCGCATTAGAAGAATACCTTCATTGTTAAGAGGGAGTGTTGAAGATTATGTAACTTCGGAATATATTCTTGTTGTACTTCCTTTGGAAAATATTCATATTGTAATTGATCATGTAAAAACCCTAAAAGAACAAATGTAAACACTACTTGTAAAATCGACTCAAAAAAATCTAGAAGAAATATTAAATAAGTATTATTTAATATCTCCTAAGTGAAGTCAACCCAGTCAGTTAGAGAAGTCGACCCCATAAGGAAAAGTCACCCTAAAGACAAGTATAAATAAGGGGGCACACTTCTCATTTGGGACACACACTTACTCAAGCAAGTTCATTAGAGAGAGAAGAACAAGTTCACTAGAGGAATAAGAGAATATGCTTAATGAAGATATATTTTGTTTTGGTTTTCTTATCTTATCTATTCTCAGGATCTTTGTGTGGAAAAGCTTTAGCTCTTCATTGTACTTGTTGATGAATCTATACTAGAGAATTTTGTTGGGTTTTCTTCCCTTGAAGGATTTCACAGAGAAGAATTATATATGTCTTTTGTTTGTTGTGTTATTCTATCTTTCAATGATCCTATTGCTTATTATTAGTGTGATATAGTATAAATTGTTTAAAGATCTAACATAACTACTATTCAAGTGCAAATTCTAACAAGACCAACACCATTTAGACCGATCTAAACTATCTCATTCTCTTATACTTTGTGAGGTCCAACTTGAATGAGTTGATCTCTCAACTTTGTCATCTTCATCAAATAACTAGCCACTATATCAGTCTTTCACATGTAGTATTTGGATAGTTTTTTCTTCAAGAGAAATCTCCTTCACATGTTCTCACCCTGTTATAAGGTGAACATGGCGGTATACATCTCCATGGTCATCTTCTTCTCTGCAATGTGAGGGGTTAGAAGAATATTCAACAAATCTAGAACGATTCATTTCACTTTGACTAATTCCCTATTGTGCTCAACCAACTCCTTAGGATGTGTGGTAAGTACGACCTCCTTATCCACAAGGTATCATTGTTCAAACTTTTCCAAGAGATTCTATAGCTTGCACTTCCATGGAATGAAATTTCTAATATCCTGATTTTGACCCCATTATATTAAAATTGTAAATGATGTAAATAGCGTTATTAAATCATGGTGTGGAGCTCAAGGCCAAGGCCCCATGTCACATCCCCACCCTTCCATCGGTGAGAGGATGCGACTATAATGATGACAATCCGGGGAACTAAGCCCCATGAACATAAAATAAAATGCATTGGAAATAAACATACACATATGCATAAATTACTCTCAAACAACGGAAGCATTCACATTTCATTCAATGCATTAACATGTTCATCATATTTTTAAATTAAACACATTTGCAAGGATTTAAACACAAGAGATACTTATCTTTAACAGAAGCTTGTCCCGCAACCAGCTACGTCGCTGCAACGTTCCAC
>LPNX010816360.1:0-29808 GCA_001517045.1 Pseudotsuga menziesii | reverse complement strand
TCATGTAAATATGCAAATTAATAAAAATACCCACAACTAGCTATGTCAATGCAACATTAAAGAGATGGGGGCATGATTTCACAAGGAATAGGGAGGGAAAATATGCAAACCCTTGAGCCAATAGGGTAAATCCAAATGTCAATGGGAGAACCCATAAAACTATCAACTACCCATTTTGTCTTTTGTGCCCAATCATTGCGCCGAGAGGCGCTCTACAACCCAGTATAGGGGAGATCTTGTAACGTTAAGTAACATTATGTAACGTTATTTTTATTAATAAAAAATATTTTTTTTAATTATAAGCCAAAATAAATGTTGGCCAAAAAAAAAACCTAATATGGAGGAGATGTTGTAATCTTCCTACCTAACAAAACAATAAAAAAGTAAAAATTTAATTATCCATAAAAATAAATGTGGGTGAGGGAAAAAACACAATATGGGGGAGATGTTGTAATGTTCCTACCTAACAAATAATAAAAAATAAAAAATTGAATTATCCACAAAAAAATGTTGGCCTTGCACATGGTTTTAAAACCATGTGCACGGCCTTCTAAACAACCAATGGTTTATTGTACATGGTTTAGGAGGGCCTTGCACATGGTTTTAAAACCACATGAAACACAATATGGCTACCTAACAAAATAATAAAAAATAAAAAATTTGAATTATCCGCAAAAAAATGTTGGCCTTGCACATGGTTTTTAAACCATGTGCACGCCCTTCTCAACAACTAATGGTNCACATATAGTAATAGAATGACAGGTACATCTTCTACAACCTTGTAGGAAAGGTTAGGATCGACTTTACTCTTGGCAAAGCCCATGCTCATCAGGAAACTTCCATACCAAGCTCTGGGAGCTTGCTTCAGGCCATAGAGGGCCTTCTTCAATTTGCATACTTGATTCCTTCTGTCTTCAACTTCAAATCCTCGTGACTATTCGATGTAAAACTCTTCCTCAATCATACCATTAAGGAAGGCTTGTCTTTACTTCATCATGGAAGAAACTACCTGATAGTTTGAAGGAAATGTACTTTGCTTCCAGAAGTAAGTGTCTCTTCAGATTTAATTCCCTCTTTCTGATAGAAACCTCTAGCCGCAACTCTTACCTTACTTCTATCAGCAACATATCTTATCTTGCAAATCCATTTGGAAGATACCACATTCTTGCTTTCTGGTTAGAGTACTATATCCCAAACATCATTCTAGTATCACAACATCTTCTATGAGTTTGTCTTCTCAGGTCATCAACATATCCTAGTCTTTTGCATTCAACCTTGAAGGTTGGAAACTACTTTACTCTTGGTAATGTCTCGATCCATCACAAAGCTATCCATCATGTCATACCATGTCGAATTCAGATATAATTTTCTGTAGTCACTCCCCCTGAAGTGGAGTATCATCTTCCTTCTTCATTCTGTACAGATNGGCCTCCTAAACAACCCATGGTTTTATTGTGCATGGTTTAGGAGGGCCTTGCAAATGGTTTTAAGACCATGTGCAAGGCCTCCTAAACAACCCATGGTTTTAAACCCATGTATGGGGAAATGTTGCAATGTTCGTTCCTAACAAAATAAAAAATAATAAAAAATATTATATGTTGACCATAAATAATATTAAATATTAATAATAAAAATATTATATGTGGATTTTAAATAAAAAGATATGTTTGGATACCTAAAAAGAGGTTTGCACCTCCAGAGATTTGATCCCTCTCGGCGCTTTATAGAGCCTAGGATTTGGATCTACGCTGGTTTATTTCTTCCAGAAATTGGTTGAGGTAGTTAATGCCTGGGGATGGGAAGAGTATGGTAGTCAAATTCAAATTGGAGAAGCCATCAATTTTTGGAAAACATGCTTTTGACTTATGGGGCAAGTAAATGCTTGGAAATGCATGCCCATCCCATTGTTCACTCATGTCCTTCATTCCCTCACGCAGCTGAAGCTTGCTGTGCTTTTTACCTTCACGTTCTTATGTTGTTTTCCTCATTTTTCAATGCCCAGAGATCCGTTTTTGTCATTGTTGAGTGAATGGCCAGCATAGATTCACGATTTGTGGGTTTAGGGAGGTCGTTTTTGCTCCCGTAATGCCCATAGACGTTTTTCTGAATTCAAAACCACAAATTGGGGGTTTGTAGAGGTCGTTTTTTCCTCTGTGAAGCCATTAAACGTTTTCTGAAACGATTTGCTCACTTGGGTCATTTTTCCCCATTTACCATTTTCGATTTTGGTTCCCAGGATGTTTTTTTCCATACCCAACACTTGTGTTTTATGGTTCTGTAAATCCTTGTTTGGTCTGAACTGTTAGGACTGGAAGAGGCCCAAAATTGGCTTAATAAATCTAGTAAAAAGAGGAACCTCACAGACAGATCAAGAGGGGCTTGCAATTCCTTTCTGCACACCCTGAAGAGCACTAGAACGGAAGGTATGGCCTGAGGAAACTGTGTAGCAGTGAAGGAATACTTCCTTGTGTTGGGTGGTGTAGGTATTGTGGAGGCCAAGCAAGATCTTGTCTAGGTGTCCATAGCTCTGTGTGTGAGCTCACTAGCTTAGCAATTCTCCTTTCCACTACCTTATCAGCCTGATAAACCCAACTGTGTTTGGCTTGGTTGAGTTTTGATGTGTATTTGGATATGTGTGAGCCTGTTGTTCCCTAGTTCCTTGTGGAAATCATGCCCAAATCGATGATGGCAGTGGTTTTGAGAGATTGATGAGCACACTGGCCTATGGTTGGGTGGAACGTTGCAACAACATAGCTAGTTGTGGGACAATTTCTTCCCAAGATAGGTATTTCTTGTGTATTTAAGTTCTGCAACTGTAATTGTTTTAAATTATCCTGAACATGTTGAATGCTTGAATGGGTTGAATGTATTTTTCTTTTGTTGTATTTTAATGAATTATACATATGCATATGTGTTTTATTTCAATGCATTTTATTATTATGTTCATGGGGATAGATTTCCCGTTTTGATAGTAGCAACAACGTACAATCGCATCCTCTCCGTGTTGCTGTAGAGGGGTGGGGACGTGACAAAATTGGAAGCATCCTCTAACTTGTTAAAATATTAGAAATTGTGATAGTCATCATTTCAACTATTCAAACAAACATGAAAATAGATCAAAAACTAAGAATCAATCTACAACCTCTTACAAGTGCATATCACCTTTCTCAGGAACACAAAATAACATTTCACTGCCCTGCAACAACTTGGGCATCACACCCCACAACCCTTCACAAGTTCAAATATGTTTCACTTTCTAAAGCTTGGGCATCCCACCCTTGAAACCTTCTAACAATGCCCTCTCACAGGGTGCAATCCTATCCATACATAGATTTAGAAAGTTCCCACAATTGCATCATTAGAGGAAATTTGGGGTCTAAAACGAGCCTTATAAGAAAACAAGCCAACAATAAATTGTTGAGAGTTGGAATTCAAAAACCAATAGAATTTCAATAAAATGAGTCAACCATAATTGTTGACTTGACATATTTGTCATAAAAAAGCTACTTTTTTTGTTTGTATTTTCAACATATCTCCCTGTGTTTTTACTCAAATTTCGAGCGGGATGGCTCGTCGGAGCAAAATTTTATTCCACATCCAACGAGCCCTCCCACTGAAAATTTGAGTAACAAAACATGGAGATATGTTGAAAATACGAACAAAAAAATTAGTTTTCTTATTTCTTCCTCCACAATTAATAAATATTATTTTATTATTTTAACTATTATTTTATTATTTTCCTTAGGAAGCCCATTTTAGACCTCAAATTTTCTCTAATGTTTGATACCATGCTAATTTTCAAACCATGGTAAGCAGAATCTGCACTTTAAAAAAATGACCTAAATGCAAGAGGCACTTGGTTTGATTGTGTTAAACCCTAACCCTAATATGAACTAGTGCATCCTAGGTGTTAGGATAAGACACATATAAGATTGCCTAAATAAGTGTGTCTTCTTCTAGAGATAACTACATCAAGTAAATTGGTGGTGCTTCCTAGAGATCTATGCCCTCAGCCCATAATAAACAACTCCCATGCAAGTTCCTTAAGAAGCCTTGGGATCTACACCATGTTTAAGAATAGATCATGCATGCAATCTAAACTAAACTGAATTGAATGAAACTAAATTGAACTGGACTAGCTAAAAATGGAACTACAGTAATAAAACTGGAAATATACTTAGATTGGCACATGCATACTAAAGGTAGTCAAGCATGCCCCCTCTACACTGCCAAATAATAAGTGTGCCTTGCTGAAGAATACTATCCACGATAAACCAGGTAATAAATCTAACAAGCTATGTGTTGATGGTTAAATAGAGAGAGATCCCCTAACACTTAACCGATATGCCTCCCTCCCCAATGGAAGAATAAGGAGTTTTGCTCCAACAACATTACTATGTCCAACATTTTCGCTATTCTTTTTGGCCCTAACACATAATACTATAAAACGATAACCCGCACAAGTTCTCGTTTTTTTGGAGGTCACATTTAGTAGTTGTTTTTACATTTATTTTGAAAAGTGGTGATACCAATATCACCCCATTTTTGGAGGGAGTTGAAATTATAACTTTTTGGTAACCACATGTAGTGTTGTTGCGATAGAAACCCTAAATCGTCCCCCGAATTGAAAAGTGTACCCCCTAGAATCATCATAATTTTTATTCGAGGTCATTTTTTTATTTTATCTTTTAAAATACTTAAAATTAAAAAAAAATCACTATTTATATAAAAAAGAAAATCAATGAAAATAGATTAATTTTTTTCAAAATCAATTTACAACATAAAACCATTTATAAAAAAATATATGTACATTGTTTAAATATCAATAAATACATAAAAACAATTAAAAATTAAACCAATTTGGAAAAAGTTACAAATTTAAAAAAAATTAACTTAAAAAAACAATTGAATTTTTGTTTTTTTAAATATGTAATAGTTACAAATATTTTATTTTATTTTTTAAAACTACAATTTTATTTTTTATTTATAGAAGAAAAATGAAAAAAAATAAAAAAATAGAAAACAAAATAACAAAAACTAAAAATTAAAAAAAAAATTAAACAAATATACATACATATATATATAACAAATTTAAATTGTTTTAAACAATGAAATGATATTAAAAATAAATAAATGAAATTTAAACAAAAAAACAAAAAAAAAACTCATGGATTCACCTCCTCGTTGCCTCTCCTTCTCCCCTCCTCAACACCCCTCTCTTCCCCTCCTCGCCCCACTCCCCATCCTGCCCGACCCACTTCCCTCCCCATCCTCCCTGCAGCTCCTCCCTCTAGCCCTCATCGTCGTCCCTTTCCCCCTCCCTTCCCCTCGCCTCCCTCGCCTTCTCCTTGCAGCTCCTCCCTCCAACCCTCATCGTTACGCCTTTCCCCCTCATCGCCCCCCTTTCTTCCCCACAACTCCTCCCTCCACCCCCACCCCCACCCCCACCCCCTCTCCCTCATCGCTCCTCTTTTCCCCCTCCCCGCCTCCCCTTTCACCCGCCTCCTCTTCTCACCTACCTCCCCCTCCCAACCCGCCCCATGTCGAGCAACACGATTCTCAAGCATCGCGCCACCGACTCTCAAGTGTCGTCGCCGCCCAAGCACTGCTCTAGAGTCGGCAACACAATTCTGACTATTCTAAAAATCGCGTCGCTTGGCATGGGGCAGGCTAGGAGGGGGAGGGAGGCAGGGAGGGGGAAAGGGGGGCGACGAGGGGGATGGGAGAGGGAAAGGGAGCAGAGGGGGAGGAGGGGGGAATGGGTGAGGGAAGGGGATGGGCCTAGGGTTAGTTTTTTTTAATTTTTTTTGTTTGTTAAATTTTTAAATTTTAATATGTATTTTTTTGTTTTTTTTTTTCAAATTTTCTTAAAATTTTATAAATCTTTTTTAATAAAAAATTAAAAAAACAAATTTTTTTTTTTTCAAATTTTTTTGGTGGGTTTAAAATGCTTAAAAAAAGGGGTTTAAATTTTTGTTTCATTTTAATTTTTATTTGACAATTTTTTTTGTTTTTTTAAAATTGTTTATAATTTTTTTATACTAATGTTGTAAATTGATTTTGAATATATATATATATATATATATATATATATATAAATTGTGATTTTATAATTTGTTATCTGAAAAAAAAAATGTGAAAAAATTGTTTTTCAAAGCCATTAAAAAAAAATTAACCTTGAAATAAAATGGCAATGATTTTAGGAGGTCCACTTTTTAATCCGAAGGTTAATTCAGGGTTTCAATTGCAATGACACCACCTATGATTCCTAAAAATTTGTAATTTTACCCGCCTCCAAAAAAAGTTCTAACGGTATCACCACTTTTCTTTTTGAGGTTGTATTTTTGATGTTTTTTATGAAAAAATGTAAATTTTTATGACTGGAGTTCTCGTTCTTTGTATATAATTCTCTTTCTATAATATATTGTGTTCCCTACTCCAAAATTAAATTAAGTAAACAAAAAAGATTTAGATGATTCATTCCTCAAATACTTATTAGAGTCATATAGACCGAGGGTACCTTTGAAACCATTCCAAACCATTCTTACCTATAAAGGCATGCAAACGGGATTAAACCCCACTTTGTGCTCCCAATATTAAAACATTTTTAAAGTCCCCACAAATAAACCAATCTGTTTTTGGGAGGCAGATGACCAACCAGTCCCAAAAGGCCACTGTCTCATCCGCATCATTGGGAGCATTGATATTAGTTAGGCTAAGAACCTGACTTTCAGGGTGGAGCAAAATCCACAACTAACAACTTTAGCTTCCTACAAACACAAGATAATAAAATCTGAAACCAACGAACATACTCTTCAAGCCATGGTTTCTGTGGCTGGCTCTTTCAGACCTTGAATATTCCACGATACATTTATCTAGAACTTTCAACATGAACATCCATCTCCTCAACGGTCACCATACAAATCCCAAAAACGGTTTTAGAAATATAATCTTCTTTGACCAAAATCAAAGGTGGAGACCAATGTTACCCATGCATCTAGGGTATTCTTCTTAGTGCTTTTTTCATATCCTCAACGTCATCATTGGCCTAAGGCTTCAACATCAAAGGTGGAGACCAAGCCCTTCGGCTCCTCCACAACACAAGAAGAGATGGCATCAGAGGAGCCCATAGGTTCCTTCTCGGCTGTTGAATCCACATGTGTTAGATGAAGATGACCCAAGATTGTTCAATATTTTAGGCAGGAGACTCTTTAATGCCATGCGAGCCTTGCCATCCTTTTTAATAGCTTGAATCCAATCATTGCCATCAGTAAAGGTCGAAGCCTTTGAACCTGATTTGCATGAGTAGCAAGCCAAGGAGGCATTGGGGAATTGGCCTCAGCCATCAGGGAACAATCCCTAATGTTATGATCTAGACTTTGGCACTGAAAACAAGTATTAGTTAAGTTAAAATACCTAATAAACTGCGTTATGACCTTGGGTCCAAGCCGGGCCCAACATGGATATAGACATATCCCTTGAAGTCCTTTGAGAGATGGACTCGGACATATACCCACCTTTGCATGCGAGAGTTGAAAAAATGTTGGGGTTCAAGACAAATGAACTTCCCAATGAGAGATAAAATAAGCTAGAGAAAGTCCCATAACTACAAGAGAAGGCCCAGTAATTCGATCCAGACCTAATGGTACAACTTTGCAGCTTTGTGTATAGAAAAAATTGCATAACCAAGGTATTGTGACAAATTCAAGGTCCATTAACTTCAACTTCAACAGAATGGCAATCTTCCCTAAATGTGAAATGAAAAAAATCATCAATCATGTTGAATGGTTGTACACTAGTGTAGATCCATCTTAACTCTAGATCTATCATGAGCCGTGAGAGATCAAATCCCTCAAGGTGCAAACTTTTTATCAAATCTTTGCACTCTAAAAAAGGTTTTCAGATTTGGAGTTGAGATGGATCTATGCTAATTGTAATAGCATTATACTTCTTGTATATATATTTGCATTCTATTCTGTATTGTTTGATCTCAATATGTAATGTGATTCAACCCATCTTTAGCATACTCAATGCCATACATATTTTTTGTTATTAATTATTTTTTGTTCACTGCCATATGTCAACTCCATGTTTAACATGGAAGGAATTACACATCTCCTTCAAAGCACACCACAAAAATGTTTTAACTAAAATATTTTTTTAACCTTTCACTTACTTCATATATATATAATAATATTGACATTGAAATATTTGACTAACAGTGAATATTGAAATCTTATTAATTTCTGGTCAACATTGAAATATATTTTTTGTTATTAATATTTTTCTAAATGCCATGTGACAACACACACAATCTCCATCTCTATATATTTATGCCATAAGTCAACACACTCTCTCTCTAGTTATTTCATAAAACATTGATATTGAAATATTTTACTTAAAGTGAATATTTTTTATTTTTTTTATGGCCAATATTGAAATATATATTTTTTAAATGCCGTGTGTCAACCCCATGTTTAGCACAGAAAGAATTACACATCCCCTCTTACTGGACTGTAGAGAGTGCTATTGACGCAATATCCGTCCACAAAGTAGTCCAACAAGTTGTTACCAATATTGCAAGGCATTTGGCTAGTTCCTTTCTAGCAAGTGCCCAATTCAAATCCCCCTGGGTGAGATGCAATCCTTTACACTGGTGTGTTTACTAGGGAAGACATCCATGATTGTGGGAAGCATCCCTTGGGTTTTCCAGTGAAGTTTTCCTTGGAAAATAAAATATCTGATAATGAGTTTCCGAAGCTTCCTTGACCTAGGCCTGTATGACAGACTTCGACAAAATTCTACCAACAAAATACCCTAATAGGTTCACTGTATGAGGCCATCGTAGATAGTAAACTATTTATCAACAGGAATATCAACAGAAATATCCTTTTCAGGAATAGTTGTACCTTATGGTAAAGTTTAGAAACAAATTTTCATGGGGCATTCAGTGGTGCCATTGTTGTCATCACTACCTCCTTGAACCATGGCTCCATACACTTCGACTACATAAACAAGCTCAGATAATTAGGTGGCCATATAGCCTCCTATTGCCTATGATGGCCAAGTTGTCAAGGCAGGTCATCAATGCAATAAGATGGCCAGTAATTATGGATAGGACATCTCACATCTGCACTGACTCACATACCATTTCTCTTATGGCTGTCTTCTTTTCATATTTATGTGGCAATGTGATTATTGAATGTTGTTGTTCGCTTATATTTTTAAATAAAAAAAATTAACTATATTTTGAATTTTGTACGTTTTGTCACTATTTTGTTGATATTTCCAATATCATATGTTTATGAGCACACCGCTGAATGGCCAAAAACGCTATATGAAAACAGCTTAAAATGTCTAAAGCTGAATTGCTTAACATCCTTTTCATTCACTACAGTTAAATTTCAACTCACATGCATTACATTTCACTGTGGCATCCCCTATGGCGTGCCAAGACAGGAACAAATCGCTACTATTTCATGGTTACCTCCCAAGGCAGGAGCAATTATTTGAAATTTATTTGTGATTTCATTGCCAATAGAATATGACCAATTAACATAAGGCCTTGATGAAAAGTAAAAACCAAAAGGAAAACATCTAAGTTCATGCAATGCGATACAGTTATTTCAGTAGTAACCGAATTCTGGGAGCAGAGGGAGGCCCTTAGTGTTTCAAAGGAGCAGATCAGAAAAGGATTAAGCATACCTTTACAGTAAAGGGAGAACAACTCTGTAATATAAAATGTAGATATGGAGAACATGCACGGAAATTCTTGTGATGCTTTTGTAGAAAGAACCATGCTGTGTTATATTTGCAATCTCATTTAAGCTTGAAATGTATAGAAATTTTATATATTCAGAGGCACAGCAACTAACAGAAAATGATAGAATAGGAAATATCGACTTCAAAATTTAAAAGGCATAGTAACGAATGCAATTATATTGATGTCCATTAATGCTGAAACATATGAATGGACTTGAAAGTACAGCAAGTGATAATAGCAAAATAAAGAATGGCGAAGGCATCTCTTCCATAAAACAAAAAAATGTTGTCAATGAATAATCCGTAGACAGTATTTATTATGCTGGCGGGTCACTTCCATGTAAACAGAATAGCAAATACAATAATCATGGTAGACCTCAAAGCCTGCGATACAATTAATCTTTTCCAAGAATCAATTAGATCTATGAAGCACACTTGATTGCTTCCTATTAATACTAACAACTGGTTGAGAGGGAATCAATGACAACTTGACAGGAAATAATGAAGGATAGTGCATCTTATTGGCCTTAGAATCTGAATCGACTCTGTTGTACACTTCCCTTCGCGAAGACTGAAGAGGAAAACTCAGAAGATACAGTTGAAGATGCTACACCACAATGAATGGTTGTAATCAGGAAATCAAAGCATTTGGTAGCAAACAGATTTACTTTTGAGTTTGTTCAATCTTAGCCCTAATTTTCTGCTCCAATACAAATATGTCTGATTCAAGGCTAAACATTCGTTCAAGAGCATGCATATTTTCCAGAGTCTCACTCAAAGTTCGGCTGTCACTACCGTCACATCTCAAATGCTGCATAGGACCATGTAGCAACTTGTTGACAATGCCCCTGCTTAGGTCATCCACAAGCTTCCTGTTTTTCTTAGAAACATCATCTCCCATTTTTGACAAGCATTTCTCTAGCTCTGCAATTCTTATCCTCTCCGCATAAGCCCTCAGTTTCTTTATGGTAGGCACTGTCTCCAAAGAATCTCTCCATGCTTCAAACAACCTCAACTCCTCATCTATAATAACCTGAGCTTCCAGAGCCTTTTTCTGTCTGTCCTCCTTGTTTGCTTCAACCACTTCCCTGAGATCATCAACATTATATACTCTGGCTGAATTGACTTCTGAAACACAGACACTCACATTCCTAGGTACAGCAATATCTATGAAAAGTCGAATCCCTCCCAGTTCTGTAGACACAGGAGGAAGAACTTCAGCATGCTCCTTCAAAAATAATGGTGTTTCTGATGCTGTGCTCGTGAAGACTGCATCTGCCTCTGCAGCACTATTAAGCATTTCAGTAAGTGGCTTATAGATCAGTTCGGCCCCAATTAATTCTTCCTGTAAGAGTGAAACCCTTTCCTCAGATCTATTAACTACAACAATTTTCTTGCACCCTTTTGCAATCAAATGTCTTATCACAAGCCTTCCCATCTTGCCTGCCCCGATAACTAGCATTTTGGCAAAAGAAATAGTATCCTTTGGGAGCTTCATGATGGCCAGCTCAACAGCAGCAGAACTAACTGATACAGCACCTGCAGCAATATTCGTTTCTGAGCGGACCCGCTTTCCGGCTGTGATTGCATGTTTGAAAAGGCCACCGATATTTCTCCCAAATCCCAAGACTCCCTGACCTACTTTATGCACTTGCTTCACTTGTGCAAGGATTTGCCCTTCACCAAGAACAAGAGAGTCAAGACCAGAGGAGACTTGGAATAAATGTTCAGAAGCATCATTGTCACGCAACATGAACAGGTGCTGTCGGAGCTCTCCAAGAGGTATTCCACTTGTCTGTATTTCAGGGAAGAAAGTTGAAACATAAGAACAATGCTTGACATTTTAATTTCATTTCTAACAGAAAAGGTGTCTGAGGAAAACTTCAGTACATGGGAGACGATGGAAAACTTTGGTTCACACATGAATAACTGGAATAATTGTGGGTTTCATTACTAAAGTTCCCGACAGAAAAAATAGAACATGGGCCAAAATCAGTACAAGGGCAGTCTAAACTTAAAGGTTATTGAAGCTCAGGTCTTCCACTACTTTATAAATCTGCCTTGGGTGTCACAGCCTCAATTGTGTGAAAATCCACAAAAATGAACAAGAGGCCACAGGTTGGTAACTTGAAGACACTAAATACTACACCAAATGCAGTTTGAGAGACAGAATATTTGCCAAAATTATGTAAGCAGAAAAGAAAATGTAAGTACCTTGGACATCCATTCGGTCACCTCTCGAATTCCCCTATGCCAAGACAGCGCAACAACATAAATTTCCATCCTGTTGCAAGTGCTAAGAACTGCTGCCTCTTCAATATGATTCAAGCTACAAAGTTCCCCAATTGCACGTGGCCATTCTGCTTCAGGTATAGCCAGCTTTTCACGCATCTCTACGGGTGCAGTATGGACACTCAGCCCTAAAACCAAAATGCTGCTTCTCTCCTTTGTGTATCCTAAACAAAGGATAAAAAGATGCATCAACCCACTCATTAATTACAGCATTTACGAACAAACACTATGCAAAATGTCTGACACAGAAAATTTCATATTGCAGACAAAATTGAATGAATTATTTGACAAATTATCAATATTAATCCTCCCTTTATTACCACTGAAATTTCTTTGAGAACCAAAATGGCTAGATCTGAAATACCCCACTTCCGTCCCCCTTACATTTGGATATGAATGTCTAATTTAGTGTATATGTGTCTATCTCAGGACTGAGTACAGGATACCAATGGCATATAAGAATAATGTATCTGCAATATGACTGAACATGTAAAAAGATTCCTAGAAAGGGCTCAAGGTCAAAGTTCAAACTCAAGACCCAGCTGGTGAATGTGTATAGTCCATGAATGGTGATGTAAATAAGGCCTACATGAAGCTTGTGATACGATTTTTTCCCAATAAACTATCAAACATGACATGGAATGGGCAAGGAGAACAAGATGAGGGGCCATGGATTGGCACAGGGCGAAAGGCTGACTTTTCCCTAACGGCTTGACGCTATAGCCCCTTTTTGAATACATAATATATATCTTGAGAATCAATAGGAAAAGGACACCTTGTTGTCCATGCACAAGAGGTTCCTAGGAGGTGATACCTAGCCTCCCATGCAAGGGGAACGTAAAAAGCAGAAATTCTTTTGGACTGGTGGATCTCTCCTCATTTTTGACTCTCGATCACTTGGTTCTCATCTTCTAGGTATGTGGTGCCATTTTTAATAAGGATTGGATGAGGCTCGAATGTTATGGTTTCTAACTAGGAAGGTTGAGGAAGACCCTAGCCCGTGTCATTACATGGTCTCGTCTCAGGGGTGGCAATCCTATTGGATCGCCTGTGGTTGGGGTAGATTTTTGGACTCTCCATCACTTGGTTCTCATCTTCTAGGTATGTGGTGCCATTTTTAATAAGGATTGGATGAGGCTCGAATGTTATGGTTTCTGACTAGAAAGGTTGAGGAAGACCCTAGCCCGTGTCATTACATGGTCTCGTCTCAGGGGTGGCAATCCTATTGGATTGCCTGTGGTTGGGGTAGAATTAGAAAGCATTTCTCAGCATCCATTCCATGTGATTCATCTCTGGTAACAGATTTCCCAGCATCCACTTCATGTGATTATCTTTTATTTTCTATCCTTTTACTTAAATTTTTAACATTACTATTAATTGTTTCAAGATGTTTGAGAGTGGTTCCAACCTCATTGAACTTCATATGCAAAAAGTAGAATTTTAGATCCCATTCAAAATTCAACAGACAATGCTTTTCAGGATTTCAAGATTGCAGAATTTCTACTGGATTCTATCATATATGAGGGTAAGGATTGGAATTTAATCAAGCACATCAAACTCTCTTTGTATCTTGATGTTGGTAGTGTTGATGCCTGATTGTTGAGGTTGATTGAATTGCTATGCCATGACTTTATTAAAAATGTATCCTTCAGTGAAGCAAAATCACTTACTAAGCATGGGAAGCTTTTTTAAGCTTATTTTAACGCTTGGATTAGGAAGTTTCATCAAAATTGTAGGGTGTTGACTAATGTCTTTGGAGGATCAAATTCGAGATTCAAGGTAGAGGCAAGGGCTAGAGCCTAGAGAATAGGATCCCAATATAGGAAAGTATTTGATGATTATGTATTTTCAATTTTAATTCAGATATGTATCGCACTTGGTGTCATTTTGATATATTCACCCTTACATGGTATACACACGAATAGACTTTGCATATTATGTCTCTAATAGTTTGAAATCATAGCTTGGATTTTTAAATATCTATTTTTTAATTAAAATTGTAAAATTTTATATATAATTTTGTACAATCCGAGTCATTGAAATCAAACCACTCCGATTCATTACCGGTTTCAGTTTCGGTCCGAGTTGACGCTCGACCAATTCAACTTCCAGTTCCGAGTTTTAAAACATTGGTCAAAACTAATTAAAACAATGTCTGACAAAAGACAGGTCACAATGGAAGGAAGAATGGGAAATGGTCTCTAATTTCTCAAAGAACAATATCAAACCAAAGAATGTCCAGTAAAAATAGAAGGCATCACAGAAATAGAAGGCATCTCAAACAATAGGAAAATCGTATAGTTAAAAGTTGTCAAAAGCAACATAAACCATCATCTTATCTTTCCATCTAGCAGCCGAATGAAGAAAGTAACATCCCCAGGATTTGAACCACTTTCCACAACCTTAGAAGCAAAATGGGTCAGGTGGACAAGCTTCAAAACACCATGGAAGGAAAGACAAAAACGCATCATTAGTGTGATGATATGGTAAGGTCAAGCACAAACACACACTATTAAGATTCCTTGCGTACCGAACAATAAGCGAAGATACACAAACCAATTATCACGGCGGTGGCATATAGACACTAAGAACTGCAAAATTCAGAAGCTCGGCACATTGTCAATGGGGTGTTGGTACAATGGCGAGGATGATGACTCGTTAGGGCTTCACAGGGATTCCAATCTAGGCGAGGCTCCCCCATTCCCAAATATGCGGTTCGCGTTAGGTACAAGTCCTGGGCGACTCTGGTGGAACAGATACCCCTGTCGTGACATCTTAGCCCAACAGGAAGTTAGATGCAAGGCATGAAGTCTTCATGCAGAAAGCCCAGACTCCAGAAAATGGGCATCACTGAATTATCTCAGAATGACCAACAAACTAACTTGGTGAAAATGAACCTTAAATTCCATCACCTACTCATTCAATCAAAGAGAAATTAATCAATTGCAGAGGCTATTTACTTGTTACTGTCAAGTTCAATAATTTCCATGAATTAAGGAAACGGGGCGAATTATTGTTTTGAAAGGATGTAAATTGTAGTAGAAAACATCCAAAAGGCATAAGATATTGATACATACGATTTGCAGAAGAGGCCTTGAGCTGTTCGAGAGCGGTAAGGCTAGCTGCCTTTGATTTGCTCAGAGAAACAGGGGATTCCTCTGATTGGGTTTCGGCCCTCGTATTAACTGTACTGGTTTCTGCCTTCCTTTGTTTGTGCTTCAGAAAACCCGGCAATTGGGATCCCCTGAAACATTGGCCCGCAAAGGAGAAATCGTTGGTGCCTGCAAACGCAGAGGCAAACCTAGATGCTGTGGCCATGGCTTCCTCTAACCCAACGAACGATCGATCCCCGCAGCCTGCAGGAGTCGGAGATATTGGGTACTTATTCGTCGGTTTAGTAATACTAATTGAAGGGCTGTGGTAAAACTTGGGAAAACGCGCAGTGTTGACCAGAACTGTTTGACATAATACGACAGCGAGCTCTTTGATTGGTCAGCAATTGCATGCGCTATCCACACATATCTCCAGAGTCCAGACCTTTTTATATCTCTTTCTCTGAATTTACAAAATAATTCAAATTTTATACACCTTTTATTATTATTATTTTCATCTATCTTTCTTTTAATAAATTGATTTCTAAAATTTTCAGTGGACCAAATCAACTAGGTAAATAATTTAAATTTGTACTATTTTTCAATGTTTTTGTCCTTTCTCGTTTAATAAAAATAAATAGAATTTTGGTGCACCAAATCCACCAGTTACTTTTGTGTTGTCGTGGTTTAGGCACGTTATAAAACACACTGCCTCAATCTTGATTTCTAAGTTGTTTCCTTATCTGCTAAAGGTTGTTCCTCACTTGAGCATAGTTCCATATAAGTGTTCCCCTTTAACCACAAGCCACACCCATGGTTCTACACCTTTGCTATTCTTGTACCTCTCTTGCAAACTATCCAAACCATTGGCACGTTGCACTCTTTTGGCTATGGGGTGAAGTTTGGCTTTGTGGTGAGGGTAATTGTATATCAAGATACTCATCAAGGTGATGTACTTGTTTGCTCCAAGTTGCAATCTATGGCTTTGTAATGAGGGTATTGTGTACTAAGATACTTATTATGCTGATGTACTTGTTTGAGTGTTTTATTAAAATAATTGGTGGACCTTGATAGATTGTATGTTGGTTTATAATATAATGTATTTTAGTATAAATGTTGATGGAGTTCCAGGTGTTCATAATAGTGCATTCATGAGTTTTGGCATTCATTTATGTTTGTATCATACTTAATTGAACAAAGCTTTTCACATGTATTAATAAGTATAAATTAAATTTTCACTTGAATTTTGATAAATGGTGGGTTCTTCAACATGTATTAATAAACATAAATAAATATTGTCAGTTGTATTATATTATTGATAGATGGTGGATGCTTGATAGGACAAGTATTGAGGAAGTATCTTCCATAGTGTTATTTAATAAGTTGAACTATGCCTCACTTCTTGTACTATCTTTTTATATTATTTCAAATATTTGTGTTGGTGAGGACACACAACTATATATTGAGTGTTCATGGCTTCATCTATCAAAGGTAATTTACATGGAGTAGGGCTATAGCTTGTTGATCAATTAGGTCATTATTGAAAATGCCATACTTAAATTTGGTAGACAAATTTCACGCATTAAGGATAATGTTTATATTCAAAATAAGCCTTCTCTGAGGGAAAAGTTGATAAGGAGATGGAACTTACAAATTACTTTTTCAAATAGTATAGCAAGATGTGACCCCTCAAAAAGCATGAAAATTTGTGCCTAACATTATAAACAAGGAATTATGGACTTCCTTGTTTTGAAGACACTCATAATGTTTATGTTAATGAAAAAGAATATGCATCATTTGTTGATAAGGTTTATAAACATGTATATTTTGTGAGAGAAAGCTCTTGTAAGAATTAATGAAAATGCATGATATAATAGAAATAACAAAACACAGAAGGAATTTATTAATCGCAAACAACTTCGATGAGAAACCTCCTTTGAGCAAGTTCAATACAAATAACGCATGGATGCCTTCATTGGCCTCAACACGTACTTATATACTAAGTCTAATCTAAACAACTATTACTCCCCATGAATGTGGGATAATAAAATATATTCACGGGACGACTTACAAAGCATATGCGTCCAACAACAATATACTAACAAAGTAAAGAGAAGGGTTGGCACGGGTTCCTAACATCCCCTCCCTCTTAGAAAATATTTGTCCTCGAAGCTTTAGATGTGGAAATTGCCATTGAATATGAAGGAGTGGTTCCCATGTAGAATCCTCTGGTTGCATGCCATGCAACTGAATTAATACCTATGTGATGGATCGAGAGCAAAGTTGACAAGTGCGCCTACTGAGGATGGCCTTCGGCTCCAAAATGACAGATCTTTCACAAGGATGATTTTAAGAACCCCCTAGATTTATATGTATAAAAAATGGGCGAATCTCTTTGATATATAGGAATATTTGAAGGCGATTTTATCAATAATATAATATGTATATATAAAAAAATTGGAGAATCTTTCTTTTTATTATATAATGTTGTAAAATCCTGGCGAAACTTTCATTTTATTATATAATATTGTAAAATGACAATTATTTCACTAATTTATAAGAGATTGTAAAATCTTGGCGAATATTACACTTCATTATAAAAAATATATAAAAACTGGCAAATCTTTCACTGATTTATAAAATATTGTAAAAATAGAGGAACAACAACATTAGTCAAATAACATGAATCACACCATCAACAACAGAACATGTAGACTCACGAGTCACAACTGGAAAGTGTTAGTGAAACACATCTGCACTTACTAGATTTAGGGCAAGTGGGGACTCCACTTGTTATCTCGTCCCTTAATGGTCCAACGGACATGTGGGGACCTGAACCTTGACAAACCGATAAACTAATAGAATTAAACATTTGCTCGATCTTGGCCTCTTAGATTTAACCATTTTTTGCATCTTAAACTTGCTTCACTCTTTTGTTTTGTTCTCTCCTCCAAACTATAACCAATCTGCCAACTAAGAAATCCAGGTTGAACAATATTGCAGATTCTTGTTAAAAACATAGCACAACATCTAACCCATCTGAGTCATCATGTAATATGTATAGCCTCTTTATGCGAGGAGATTGGATTATAGAAATTTACAGTTCAGATTTAACCATTTTTTGCATCTTAAACAAACTAAAATTTTATACTTTAATGCCTAAAACAAAACTAAAACATAACTAGATCCAGAACAATATTGTTGTAATAAATTCAAAACATGATTTCATCTCTTTCAACTTTAACACTCTAATTATCACTGTGTTAAAGTTGGTCCTTGAGATGATTTACCACTACCAATTACCATGTATAAAACCTAAACAAGAACAATATTATAACTAATGAAAAGAACGATAGCAATGTACAAGAAATAAAGTAGTGATAGCAATACTAGTAAATTTAATAACCAGTTAACAAAGAACAATAATAAAGATTTGGATCAACATTATAGTCATATAATTTTAGGTTAAGATCTTGTCAGTAAAAGGACAAGTCACCAAAGGAACAGATGACATACCTTGACAGAGAGTAGGTTAGAGTGTTGTAGGATGAGGTTAGATACATACAGTAGTAAGAAAGATATCTCAGCCACCATGTGTGAAGACCTTAGTAGGATAGTAGTAGTGATATTTATCCCAAAACACAACTAACCAACCTTAGAAGATCACAACTCCCTCTAGCATAATTAACACCAACCAAGTCATGTCTAGAAAGGTAAGGTCAAATTAGCCACAACATAGCTAGGAGAGGTTACCACAGTCCACTTTAAGGATGAGGGAGGTCATCACAGTCCATGGCCCAGCTATGCGAGATCATACATAGTCACAATCCATTAGGATAAACCTTACATAGTCACAAATAAGGCTTAGCATCCCCAGAGGGATGACGCCAAAGCTAACAGTCCAAGAGTAGCCCACATAAATGAACACTGCCTATATTTTTAGCAGCAAAATGGTCTTGGATCAACCTAATACAGTCACGGGTAAGCTTCATAAAGTCACGACCCAACATGGCAGCAGGAGAGACACCACACATTCCACAAGTCAGATGCATAAGGTCACGACTCAGCAAGAGAGACACCACACAATCCACAGGTCATATGCATAAGGTCACAGCTCGACACAACTCGTGATATGGCAAAGAAGGGAGCACAAAGCAACCCGTAAACTCAGATATGGTAACCCAGGGATGAAGCAACGAAACCCTAGCAGTATACTTCTTGATGCCAAACAAAAAGATTAGAGTTGAGATGTATCTTATTGGATGGATCCATAATGAAGGATAAGACTTGTTTTTATAACTTGAAAGGACTTCTGAGGGGCATTTCTTCAAACCCAACTTTTAGGATGGTTACCAATAAAATAAAAATAGGTTGACTTAGTATAGGGTACAAAATGGTCACATAAATAACAACAATAAAAGCAACAAGGTTAGGTCATCATATCAAAGAGGTCATGGTACCACAAACAATAAGGGTGCTAGTACCAAAAGTACCATAAGTCAACTAAGGGTCACAGCAAGGTGGTAAGGCAACCCCCATACCCACAAGACCAAGGTGTACCATAAAGGTGGGGAGACAACCCCTTTTACCTACAGGACCAACGGGACCAAGGAATTTAATCTTTTCTCTCTCAAGGTATATCGTCATGTGTGTTCCATATATCTTTATCATCACTGTATAAGGAGAAGATCCAAAATGGATAATGTGCCACCAGAAATAAGGCTACTATAAAATACTATATAAATATTTAAAGAGAAAAGGGAACACACAAAGAGGGGATGAATGGTAACATAAAACCATGCAAGTGAAAACACTCTATTCCCACTATCTATAGTAAATACCCATGGACACAACAATATGCTTTTGGTAGAATTCATAATGAAGTGGGATGCTATAATGATATCTCAACATATTGATAACACAAAAATATAATGCATAACAATTAAATTCAAATAAACCCATCTGAATAATGTCTTTGATTAATTACAAAAAATAATAATTAAAAGATAAAATATCTAACAAAAGAATATGCCATTTTCAATCACATGTTAAGATATAATTGCAATCAAAGTCAACATTAAACATAATGATATTAAATGATATATGGTTTATGTTCTCAAATAACATGAAAACATAATTGAACCTTAAACCCATGCCTTTTCTCCTCAGACAGTTATAGTCATCACTTCTCACATCCCAAATGTTTCAAAATCAGGGGAAAAAAGGTTGTCATCATCCCTGGCCAATGCTATTAAGGACATGAATTTAATTAATAAATGAGTCTATGGTACAAAAATTTCATAAGTACATTTATTGGTTTCCTATACTATCCATTATCTCAAATATCCATAAGGAAAAGTTATGACTAAATACATTTCATTCAATATTTACTCAATGAATGAACAAATATGGTACAAAATTTCATAAGTACATTGATTGGATACCTATGCCTGCATTTTCGCAAATATGCATCAAAGGGAAGCTATGAGTTAAGACAAACTATTTTTCTTGATCTATTATTTTTCTGCAAAAAATAGTGATAATAGGAGAAACTATACAAAAGGAAACCCTCAGGCAATCTAGTAGACCTATGATTGAGAAAATGTCATGGAAAGGTGAACTTATACAGTTTGAACTTCATGAAAGCATCTCAACTAAAAAAAATGCTCATCATTAGAAATGTGAAGTGAAAGTCGAAGATTGGTCAACAAGGTTTCTTGCTCCCAAGTTATGTGTACAGATGCATACAAAGGTCTCATTGAATATACCTCACTCAATCATGAAAGAAACCTCCATGAGAAAATCACCCAAGGTTGAGACATAATGTTTCCAAATCAAGCAAACAACATTCCTGAAAATTCCAAAATAGTGCATTCCATTGAGTGGAGTGACACACAATAAGTGCTCCAATAACTGGCATAAATATCCAAGAAGGCATTTTCATTCATCAACAATAGAAGCCATAGAATTCAAAAAGCATATCTAAATCTGGTAAAGGATAGTTCCCATTTATCCATTTATGGCCTGAAAAAGAAAACTAAAACCATCTATAACAGTGCCCTTGATTTTAATAGTATTCCTCATAACTACTGAAAATATCTTTCACAAAGCGCATAGATTAGACCCATAAGTACTTACCGAAGGATCAATAATCCAACATGGATATGAAAGTAAGATAATGCTCAATAGTCAACTAATGTTACTCCGGTTTGAAATTTGGTACTTATCCATAACTGTAACAAAAATGGCAACTTGATGTTTGGCACATCTCATTTCTGATCAAATGAAAATAATAGAAACAACTATATTATTAAACCTTAAATTTAAGAGAAATGCATCTCTTTTCTTTAAGTTATATGCATCCCTTTTCAGGGATATCATTAGTAAACTACAAGCTTTGGGTACTGCTAGACATGATTACATTACAATTATTTGGGCTTTGGATTTGATGTCCAATTGCTTTGGCATACATTCATTCACAGGGCACCTCTCTCACAATCGATGCTCATAGAGAAAACATAAGAGCTCACGTTAGAGCCGTTCAAGCCCCTAAATGGTTGATAATTAGCAACTGCTGCTAACAGGAACTATTTGTAGTTCTAACTTCTAAATGACTCCGATTCTATAAAAGATACCATATCTCTCTTGCCACCAAAGGAAACACATTGGTCCTATATGAAGGTCCAGTTATCAAAGCACAGTTGGAATTTTCAGTCAGTGAAACTGATGTGAAAACATAACTAAGGAAGTTGATGCAGTAGGGACAAGTAAGAAAGCATCATGATACAAAGAATATACTGTCCTCTAAGTAATCACTAATTTTTCTATCAAGTACTAAAGCGCTTCCTGACAATGGCCCGATTGTGAAGTTCTACTTTTGTAGTAACTTTCATCTCCATTCAACTTGCATTAAGGTTATACCTTGACATAAAAAAAAATTCGCAGTGCAATTTTTCCACACCAAACATACATTTAGTGGAGCTCTACTCTAGTACGAGGTCTCCAAATGTGCTAGAAGTTGACCTGTAGCTGTTTCATAAATTAAAAAGTCCCTTCATGTAAATGCTGGCTTTCCAGGCCAATGAAAGCATGCGACTAATATAACCCCCAACAAGGTTCAAGTCCAATACGGAATTCTCAATAGAAAAAAACAATTTCACAAATTAAACAAACTTGCTTTCATGAATAGGAGATATTAGTGGATAATTCTGGTAAAAATCAAGGCAAGCTTTTCCCATGGACTTGGAGGGGAAGTACAATAGAATCACTACTCAAGGCCTTGTTAACTTTAGATACTACTAAGATTCTATTACAGACTCAGACACTTGGAGGATAAGAAGAAAATAAAGTTTAGATGTTGAAGAAGAGTGAATAATGGAAATGATGGTATGTTCTTCTTGTTGCATCCCTTATAATTAAGATTTGATCTATTTTCTGACATAAAACCCTAATCAGATAGGGATTCCATGTAAGACAAGTTGATCAAACCTGAAATGCATGCAAAAATTAGTCCAAGGAAAGCATTCAATTCTTGGTGGTCTAATCCTCACTCAATAATGAGAAAAAATTCCAAGAGAAAATCACCCAAGGATGAGACAGAATGTTTCCAAATCAAGCAAACAAAATTCCTAAAAATAGTGCATTCCATTGAGCAGAGTGACACACAAGAAGTTCTCCAACAACTGGCATAAATCTGCTAAGCACTACAACCTAGATGATCATTGATGATTCCGTAGTGATGATGCTTGATGGAGTATGTGGATTTTTTGACCTTGAAATAGGGCCTTGTTTGGTTGCCTTTTATTTATACAGCTATTCCAAGCACAAAGAATGGTCACATATACAATTGTGAATCACTTCATATTGGCCTTCTGAAAAAGTTGCAATATACCAAAGTCTGCTATGGAGACTAGGGTTTCAAATATGCTTGTGTGTTAGGTGGATGCTGCTAATCACAACCACTGGAAATGTCATCCACCACAGTCAAACAAATATTTCCATATAATATTTGTGACTGGGGTACAATCTGTGTGGAAGAGCAAGGCTTCCATAGATTGTTTCTATGTTCACTCTAAGGGATGCCATAAACTACTGCTGATGAAAATTGCTTCCAATAATCCACATTTTGTTGGTGTGATTATCCAAGGAATGGCTTCAAACTGTTGTTCCAACTGATGGGTATGTTGTTGGTTTTAATTTGCTTAGGAATTTCACCTTCAGGACAACCTCGATAAACCCTAAAATACACCTTACATGTTTGAGTTTTAATGTTAAACCTAAATTCTTTTCCTCTTTAGGTTTTCTATTTTGATTATCATGGGTTAAGACTTGGAAAGCTAACAATGATATATTTTTGTAACTATATGTTTTTGGCTTGAGACTTTTTCCATTTCTTCTATTTCTTTACATTCTCTTATTGGTCATACTATACTTAGTATTCTAGCCAAATATGGGCATGTTGTGGGGTGTTATCTTGAAATAACAACACTTAAACCTAATTTTTTCCCTCATATATGGGAATATTTTGGGTGGAAGCATGCATCCAATCCATTGATAAAGGGTATTTTGAACAGCACAGTTCCCTGTAGCAACACTTCTAGGAAATTTTGTGCATGATTCAACATTGTTTTAACCCTCAAACAATAATAAAACAGATTAAATCTCAATTCTGGGTGGTTTTAAGGTCATAACAACAACAAACAACAATATGGGCATGCCTGGGGTTTATAAATCAATTTCAACCCTGTTTTTGACTTCCTAACAATAGTGGGAAGCATAATCAACAAACCTGGGAAACCTATGAATTGAAAGGAAGAAAAGAAGGAAGTTGGGCATGACTTATCCCTGTCCCTAACCTCATGTGGAGAAATGGCAACCAACATTTCACTCTAGAGACTCCCTTATGGAATTCATTTGGCTTGAAGATACTTAAAAAGATAATGCTTCCTTTCTTATTAAATGAAATAGAAATAAAAAATACATAATTTAACACCTGAAGACAAGAATTGCATGGAAAATTTGAAGAAACATGTGATAGAGAAGCAATAATAGTTGTTTTAAGACAAAACAATGTCACTAAAAAATTAATATAATATTAAAAAAAAAACTAAACCACCAAAGATCAAGCTAATTTAGCTTTGGAATCTGTTTCCCTAGCAATTATGATTCAAGCAAATTGTTCCATGCTAAAATAAGACATGAAATGAGAAAAGTTTGAAAATATCCAAACTCACTATTTGTGAAACTGCCTCCACACATTCTAGGGAAAAATTTAAAAGAACATAATCACGACCTCTCATTAGTGTTTCATGGTGCTCAGGCTCCACATTAGAGTCTTCACACATGAGTCCACTACTAAATATGAATTATCAATACATTGAGGCCTCTTTAGAGAAATAGGCATAGTAGGCAAATGATCATATGTCTCCCTTAACAAAATTTCTAGGAAGCTAAAGGAGGTGGCATCTAGGACCACCTTTGCAACTGTTATTACTGCTACATTGAGGCATGATTGTCTGAACAGATTTGTGCAACTTGGTGGGTTTCCTTTATTGAATGAGTGGTTGAAGAATACCATAAAGGAAAACTCGGAGACAATGGAATTTCAAATGAATTCAGTAGAGCCATAGATGACCTAATTTTGACCTTGTTCCATGCTTTAGAGTAGATTCCTATAGAATTTGATGCTTTGATATCTAACATGTCCCAAGGTCAGTGAAAATTTTGACATTTCACACAAAAATGAGATGAGTGGAAATGTGGTGTATCAGTTAGTTTTAACCAATGTGAACGTGATCTAGCAAGATGGGGAATTCACAAGCGGAAAGTTTGCCTATGTAAGATGCGAATGTGGCAAATCAATATGGGAAATTTGAACTTTGTTGTAACACCCTGGTTTTGACCCCATTGCATTAGATGTAGATGATGTATATATTGTAAATAATCATGGTGTGGAGCTAAAGGCCAAGGCCCCACCATTGATTGGTTATGCTATGTTTCGGGTTGAAATTGTCCTGATAGTATATCGGGGCATGCGGCATACATATCAAGTTTTGTCATCATGTAAATATGCATCTTTAATTAAATGAACCCAACCAGCTATGCTCACTGCAACCACAATGAAAAGGGCATGATTTTCCCAAGGATAAGGGGGGGAATTGTTAAACCATGAACCAATGGGGAAAAAGCCATGTGTCATCTTCCCTTGTCTTACCCAACTTCCACCATTAAAAAATGTTGTTGTTAGTTGGGGCAGTTATGGCTGGGAGTGGAGTGTGGCAGGACTGTCAGTCCTTGTCCACACGCACACTCCACCAGTGGGTTGACCTCACATTGGCAAGGAAAAACAACCACCTCCATCACTCCAGCGGACTCGCCATTCTCACTACTACGCCATCCTTTCCCTTGTCTATTCATCCTCACGCAGGGACGGTAGTCTGTTCATTCTCACGCATAGGCATCTTTTCTGTTTGATCTCACGCAACCATGAGGGGATCCATTTTTCGGTTGTCATTCACATTTTTTTTCCACAGAGTAAAATCTGGTGTGTTTTCCCTCTGTATTTTCGGGGTCTGGTGTAAAATTTTCTCACGCATAGGTTGAGAGTCTGTATCTTCTTCCCCAATGTGGTCTGTGTAAGCTTTCCCTGGTGGCTTTGTTGTCTAGGACGGACTATTATTTTCCCCACGTTGTGAACTGTGTTTGCTGATACGTTTCAAGACTGCTGTAAGTTGCTTGGGAGTCATTTTGGCCACGATAGGGCCAAGAACAACTCAAGAATCGTTTTCCCTGTCTAAGCTGTAACTGCTGATTGATTGCATGCGTGCAATGGTTGGTATTCGGACTGTGTTGGGAGCAGGGATGGGGGCTTGGTTTGCTTGATAAACTTGGTGTGTTTGGAAACCACACAGATAAAGCTAGAGGGCTGGCTTTCTTCTCCACAACCCCTGAATAGCATTGGAAGGGAAGTCAGGGCCTGAGGGACTGTGTAGCAGAGGAGGGACTGATTCCTTGTGTTGGGTGTGTGTGGGTGTATTAGAAGTCAGGCTAGTTCTGGTGTAGGTGTTCCTAGCTCTGTAATGGGCTCACCAGCTTAGCATTTAGCCTATCCTAGCTCCTGGATGGCCTGATAAACCCAACTGTGTTGGCTTGGCTGTGTTTTGTGTATCCTTGGCTATGTGTAAGCCTGCTTGTTCCTTATTCCTTGGAGAATCATGCCCAGCTCGAGGGTGGCAGCGTTGCTGAGAGATTAAGGAGCACGCTGGCCTATGGTTGGGTGGAACGTTGCAGCGACGTAGCTGGTTGCGGAACGAGTTCTTTATAAGATAAGTAATCTTGTCTATTTTACTTCTACAATCCTATTTACTGTTAATGACTATGATGAACATGTTGAATTCTTTGTATGAATGTATGTTGGCTTCCGCTGTATGATAAATAGTCATGTATGCATGTTCTAGTTCAAAGCATTTTGTTTTCAGCATTTCAATTTTTATGAATGCACATGTTCATGGGGCTCTTAGCCCGGATGGTTAACGCCATGGTAGCGTCCTCTTCACCGATCAGAGGGTTGGGGATGTTACAGTGTGGTATCAGAGCTTGCCAGGTTGTAACATGGGCCTCTATGGGCCATGACTAACCAGTTCGCAGAGGCATGTTGCCTTTTGCCCAAAAGAAATCAGTGAATGACTGGAAAATTCACAAATTTGTCTAAGTGTTTGACCTGTCGGTTCATCGGAACACTTAGTGGGAAGGAATTCCGATGCAGCAGAGAGCTAGGTGGAAGCACACCCGACGGAGGACAGTTGGAAGAAAATTGCGGAAAATTTTCTAAGTTTTCGTTGGCCGACGACAGAACTTAATGGATGTGGGAGTCGCAATTTCGGCAAAGATCAGTTGAGGATCGCCGAAACACCGGCTCGATGTAGTGGTTTGGACCGCCGATGCACCGGAAGAAGGTTAGTTGAAGAGACTACCGATGGACGTTGGCGGAAAATAGTTGATCGAGCACCCGCCGTTGCGGATGGCTAGACAACTACGCGTCCAACGGGTAGAGCCTCCAACCACCGACGTCGCAAAGAAAGTTTAAAATTTTTTATAAGGCCTGAAATCGTCGGCTATCAGAAGAAGATAGTGTTTCGTGCGTCCGCCGTTGCAGAATCCTAGAGCACTAGTATTCCAACGGGGAGAAGCTCCGACTGTCGATGTTGGTCAAAAATCAGTTCATCGATCGGAAAACATTAGTGGATTAGATCGCCGATTGGGAAAGGATCAAAGATGATGAGCCGCCGTTGCGGCTGCTGAATGAACTAACCCGCCGATGCTTTAGTCTTCCACTTGCCGATGTCGAGGTGTTAGTGGATTATGGAGCCGACAGAGTCAGCGGAAGATAGAGAAAGTTTTCGCCGACAGAAGAAGAAATTTTAAAAAATTGTCTAAGTTTTGAGGCCATAGGTGATCAACGACGGTTAGCTGTTTGGATCGACGGAAGTTGATGGTTTGTGCGCCGCCGTTTTGGAAGCCTAGAGCACTAGCCTTCCGACGAGAAGAGGCTACTGATGCCGATTAGGTTATGCCTTAGCACGGGGTCTTCACTTAGTGAAACTATGCCATAGCACGTTCGTTCGTGGCATATGAAACAATACCCCTATTTTCAAAAAATATTGGAAAATACCTCCAAAAATCGTTTTTTTTAACCCCCTCCCAATATGCCTTGCCGATTTTAAAAAACCCCTATTTTCCCTATATATTGCATGTATCCATTTTTTCATTTACATTTTTTATACCCCTTTATATTTCTACCTAAGGGAAAAAAAAACTAAACACAAGAAAGGGCGACACTTGATAGGCGCCCTTAGGAAAATCACTTTATTAGGAATTAAAATCTATCACATGATGTCAAAACAAATAAGAGAGGGTTTATTTGTACCAATCTCAAACAGTAGTGTGTAACTGCTTCAGTAACTGCTTCAAGATGTGGACACTGGATATATATCCAACTCCAGAGGCTGAGAGGCCTTTTCAGTTGTAGTAGACTTTTAAATGTTTTCATCGACAATCACGCATATTTTAGTGCTCTTTTGTTTTAGAGCTTCAACAACTTTTCTCAAAATAGCTTTAAAAATCTAGTTTGTATACATAATACTCTCATAGATTTCTTAGTACTTTGACTAGCATTAGTTGAACATTTATATTACATAGAGAGACAATCTTAAGTGGAGAGCCTAGCTCTACTTCTTTCACAGTTGAACCAAATATTCCTCACTTTGCAAGTATTTTAAGACAACTTTCAATATTCCAAGGGCTCATAAACTCCACAAGTAGAGAGCAACTGCAATTTTTTAGGAAAGAATAACACACCCAAAAAGCTTCATTCAAAATGCTCTCAAAACTACCACAGCTCTACCCTCGTAAAAGATTCACTGCGTGCATTCAAGTTCTCTCTCACAAAGGCCAACAATCCTCACAACCTAACAAGCATCTCAATCCTACATAATCGCTCTTCAAAACTTAGTTCTTATGCAAACAGAACATCATTCAAGCAGACTCCATATACAGGGTTTTATAAGTAAAGAGAGCTTAAATCGACTCACCCCTTAGGCTAACATGATTAATAGGTACACTTTACTTAATGCAGCGAACTGTAAGCATACAATTTAAACCCATAACAAAGAAACATCAATTCATTAAAATAAATGTACTCACTTGTTTAAGAAGACACTCATTAAACCGTATTGTGGCAGCCCACCCCTTAGCAGAATCTAACACATCTGCATAGCTAAACCCTCCAACAAAGACTATGCCCCTAAAGTCTTGCAGAGTTATTCTTTCATTCAGAAGATTTGACATTGTCACATCCCATGGTTCAAAGCCTGCAGCATAAACCATAGCTGACATTTCCTTGTCACCATTACTACCTTCTTCTCTAATAACGGCCACCTTTGGCTTTGACTTCGAATCCATGAATTTCTCATTGTAAATCTGGGCACAAATGACAATGCCCATGCATGTGCATGCCTGTTTTTCAGTCCTTCTTGTTCACTTTGTACACATGACTCTAGCCTCTGGCATCTTTCCAGCAAAAAAGTTGTCTCTTCCCACAAATCCCTAAGATATGACGTTTTTTCATTAAGATGTAGTGTGTTATTAACAGACACCTCTATAGAAGGAGATGAAGTGACTTGTCCAATAACCTCGAATAGAACACCTGCAGTATTGAGTTTCTTTACAATGACATCAAGATTGCCACTGCTAACCTGTACATAACAACAAAAAACGGGATAAGGTCTAAAGCCTTATTGAAATGATAGAAAAAATATAACTATCCAGATGTATTGCACTCGATTCTCACTCACCTCAAGGACAAGGTCAAGTTCTTCTGCAAACAGTACTTCAAATATACCAGTGTTTTTAGAGCTTAGGTTAACTTTTATCCCACAGTTTCTTGCAAAAGCCATCTCCAACAGAGTAACGACTATACCACCATCACTAATGTCATGACCAACCGAAACGAGATTTTCTCCAAGCAGTTCCTAGAGACGTGATCCAACAAGCATTAGTTAAGTATCATTCTTGCATCAATGAATTTATTCAGTTGATAATCACAAAGGCTGGTTAATATCAGCATATTATCTACCCAGTTATTAATTATTAATTGGTTGCCAAT
>LPNX010816311.1:25895-82690 GCA_001517045.1 Pseudotsuga menziesii | reverse complement strand
CAACCAAAGTCCTCTTCTTCTTTCTGGTTTATTTATTAGGTTTTTGATCTAGCATAGGGTGAATGTTCATGAGATAAAAAAATTGGTATTCATGCTTCTCTTATCTGGATGATTCTTTTTCGCAAAGTTGAACGCATTCTTGCACATCTCTTATCTGGATGATTCTTCTTCGCAAAGTTGAACGCATTCTTGCACATCTTAGACTGATGTTCTTCAGTAACATGTTTAGTAAAGAGAAGTAACATCTTAAATGGCAGTGCTAAGTATACCGATGCAATAACAACAAATTACCTACAAAACATTGAGCATCACCTTATCATCATTTCATGTGTGGAAGTATGCAGGGCTTAAAATTACCTACAACATTGAGCATCACCTTATTGTCATTTAGATGTGAATGAGATACTTGTTCACATCTTGAAGAATCTGATCATTGTCTCACAAAGCTGTTGCAACATTGTTCCATCAGGGTTCACAGAAAATTACACAACTCATGCAATATGAGTAACAAAGAAGAAAGTAGAACGTACTACATAAAAATAAAATCCAAGCGACTGCAGAACTACAGAGCGACTGCAGAGATTTATAAAGAGAAAACAAAACATTAATTACTACCTTGAGTTGAAGATCCATCATGATTCCGAAAATCTGGACAGATACTTCTTAGCGGATGTATCCACTCTTGCGTCTTTAATCTTAATCTTAGACTTCTTAGCCTTCTTTGAGGTATCTGGAGCTCCAAAATTTTTCCAAAACCTGAGTGTTTCATCTGCTGCAGCGGATACAACTGTGTACCCATCAGGGCTCTGAAGAGTAAAAAAAAATAGGGAAGGGTCATCAGGACAAATCTATTCATAAAGGGAAAACATGAATTGAATGCATAAAAACATGAATTTTAATACCTGTGGATTATGAAGAACTCGAGTAGTATGCCCTGTAAGCTCAGTCATCTTCACCACAGATGGGTATTTCCATCAGGTTAACTGTTCTTATCTAACCCATGTGAACTCAATAGCTCACGCTCATGTCTATTCCACAGTAATGAACAGACTTGGGAATGGGCGTCGATAGTATTCAAGCATGCACCTGTTTGAGTGTGCCAAAACTTTATAGACCTGTCTAAACTCCCTCCAACAGATGCCAAAAGATTGTTTTGGAAGGGGCACCATGCTAAGGCCTTGACTGCTGCACAATGTTCATCTAATTTGCTTAGATATTGAGAGGAAGAATTATGACATACCATGCTCTTGTCCCAAATGTAGAGTAGATTGTCATTTCCCCACTTGCAAGTTGTTGGCCAGAAGGAGACCGTTTCAATCCACAAACCTCTTGGGTATGCCCTGTGTATGTTTGAACAATGTGCTGACGGATGCTAACATCATGATTGATTACGATCCCATCCAGTCCTCCAGTGGTGAGAATAGGACCATTCCAAGCAAGGGAACCAACACGTTCATGATGACCTTCCAAAGCTCTTAACTGTAATTTTATCCATGTCAAATTTAGAGATTGTCATTGGTTGGAAACTCATGCAGGTTCAGTTTCCTTTGTAACTGACAGCCTTGGTGTCAGTTCACTCTCTAACTGATGGCATGCATCAGTTCTCTTTAAACTACCACTATGGCATGTTTCTTATTTTCTGCTAATCAGGATAGCAATTATGTATCGTATTCTTTTACACACATTAATACAGAATTATTCATTCCTTCTCTCTGTTTTTTCTTTTTCTTTTTTGCAAGCTGTGTATTTTCTCTTGCTAGCTAGATCTTTCTGTGCATGTGTTCAACACTTATCTACATGGTATCAGAGCAAAGGTCTCAGGTTCAATTCCGCCAGAGGCAGGATGTGGTGTAACCGCAGCACCTCTGGGAATATAAAACAAGTGGACTAACAGCTGCTCCTAGTGATAGGGTCTTGTGCTGGGTTTCAAATGTTCATCAACATCTGCAGGTTTTGGTGTAACAGCAAACCTTACAAGCTCTGCTGCTAGGACAAAGGCGCACCAGCATTTTTTATCTGCAGGTTTTGGTGTAACGGCAAACCTTACATGGTATCAGAGCAAAGGTCTCAGGTTATCAGAGCAAAGGTCTCAGGCCCAATTCAGCCAATGGGTAATTTTCTGTGCTGAAATAAATCCTGATATCATTCTGTGAATATAATTTTTTAACAAATTGGAATGGATGTGGTAGCGAATTCAGCGTTGCAAGTGGAAAAGAAAAAAAAGATTGTAAAACATTCATCCAAATGGGATAATGCTGCAATAATAAGCACAAACGAAACAAAACTGGACCAGGGTTCCTTTGCTAAAGGGTAATTCTCTGTGCTGAAATAAATCCTGACATCATTCTGTGAATATAAATTTTTAAGAAATTGGAATGGATGTGGTAGCGAATTCAGCGTTGCAAGTGGAAAAGAAAAAAAAGATTGTAAAACATTCATCAAAATGGGATAATGCTGCAATAACAAGCACACGCCATTTAGCACACAAATCCAAATAGGACAAGGGCTTAGTTCAATAACGAGTAAGCATCAATGAAAGGATCTGTTTATAGACTGTCAAATGGAAATGACTATAAACAAAATATGAAATCCAAGCTTTACCTGAGGAATATATCTGGGTGCTCTTTTGGCAACAGAGAGATTAGCTGACACATATTGTTGTGAATCCTGGGAAGCAGTGGATGATTTTCCTTTGAAAGAAAGAATTCTGCAATTTTTGTCTGCAACATTTGCATTCTTAAATAAAGTTGCTGCCATCTCCTTCTTGTATGTTTTATCGCCATTTTCCTTTTCTTTCCGCGTGACCATGAATCTATGGTTATGGCCATTTTCCTTTTCTTTCCGCGTGACCATGAATCTAGCTACATCAAAATCCATGGTTGCTTTTTCTGGAATGGATAATCCCCTCTGCCATAGAAAAAAACAATTCACAATTCCAACAGACCATCCCAAGCAATAAAGGAGTGTCCACTGGGTATTAGTTTGACGATTAAGTTGGGAGGGTGATATACTCTGAATAATATTAAAATCCTAGTATACATGTTTCTCCCTAGCTACAATTCATTGTAATAAAAACCCAAATCGAAGAATTGCATGTTTTTAGTATAGAAATCATCTATATAAATAAATAAATAAAAGAAAATATTTATACTGTGTAACCATTCATTGAAGCACCATGTTTCTGTAGAGGACGAAGACATTGCTTATCTGTGAAGAGGCTCTTAGAATCCATTAAAATCACAAGACAAAACACAATGTATAAGAAACAATCAAAATGCTTGGAAAAAAAAAGAACAATTATTTCAGCAAAATTTGAATTGTAAAAGCTTGACGTCTGGTTCTCGGAAATGTATCCAGCCAAGTATCAAAAGCCTCTAGTAGCATTGGATTTCTCTTTGCCCAGAGCAAAGCAATCCACAAAACCAGACAAACCAGGTCAGCTGTTTGATGGCAAGATGATGAAAGAAACTGGGCAGACACATTAAATACTTAGCTAGCTTTAAGCCAACAGTCATAAAGCCCTCCAAGATATGGGATCTAGTGTTTCTTGTTCAAATTTGACTTTATTAATGCTAGAGCTTTGACTTTTGACTTTATTAATGTGAGAACAATTTTTATGGGAATAAATTGTTATTATTAAATTATTTATCTTAATTTATTATTAAAATTTTATATAAAGTTAGTTTTTTTATTTATATATTAAATTTTTTAATATTAAACATTTTAAAATAATAACAAATAAATATGTATTTGGGTAAGTTAATTTGTAATGCATTAATATATTGAAAGTCTTCAAGTGTAGCTTAGTTGGTTGGAATTTGAATGCAAAGACTATTTGATATTAAAGTTCAAGTGTAGCTTAGTTGGTTGGAATTTGAAT
This sequence comes from Pseudotsuga menziesii, assembly GCA_001517045.1. NCBI lineage: Eukaryota > Viridiplantae > Streptophyta > Pinopsida > Pinales > Pinaceae > Pseudotsuga > Pseudotsuga menziesii. The sequence continues at coordinate 78,810 of LPNX010816311.1, read as the reverse complement.
GCAAAGACTATTTGATATTAAAGTGGTGGGAGGTTCAATTCTCACAAATCTATCTCTCTCTCTTGAAGTTTTTCAACTTCTCTTGAACTTCTTGATCAAGTTGTTTTGAGTAAAAAGAAGAAATTTTCAAGGTAACTTAGAAAGAAAACAAAAATTTGGAAGATTAGGTCGGTGGAGAGATTCTTGTTAACTTGCAATAACTTGCAATGAATTCAAGATGGTTGATTCTTGTTAACTTGCAATGACTAAAACAAAATAGGTTGGGCTCAAAAACTCTAAGAATTCAATTTTAAAAGGAATTCAAGATGGTTGCATTGATGTGCTTAATTTGATGGGATTAGTGTTGTTTCTTTACTGAGTTATAAAGAAATGTGTGACCTCTACAAATGATATTCCAATGGCAAAGCAAACGATGGAAAAATCCCTTGGGATATTTTAGGTTAAGTTATGAAATGCATAGAGAGCTCAGTTACTATGAAAAAATAGAAATATTTTGGAAGATTTCAAAACTAATATCTCAACTCCTTGAGTTCTTAGTTGAATACACTGCTAGCAAAAAAAAGTTGTGGTGAGGTAAAGTTGTCCAAGTATCAATTTTCTATACCAAATGTCGAAAGGAGCGTCCCCTAAGAGACTCCCCATTGAACAAGGTCAAAATTGTGGCATATGTGAGTAGAATCATGCAACAAATAGCTATCCTTCATTTCCAAAGTTAAAAGCAATATACCAAGGGGCCAATCATTAGACATAACAAATTTGATTTCATGTGCTTTGCAGTAGTCTTGATATTTCTACATATATTTTTGCCTCATTTCTTATTAGGTTCGAATAGAATTCCCTCTAAGCCTCATCAACTAGACAAACACTACATTCTTGAGGGTGGTTGGAAATAACTTTGACTTATGAGATTTGAATAATCATCATAATTTTAATAGAAACATCAAATTCAAAGAACAACATGTCTAGATATTTATTAACAACAACAATAAAGTTGGGTAGAGCCAAAGGATGTATCTTCACTACTCTAATAAGCTCTCTAATTAGAAACTCAAAAGTAACAATATCATTAGTATAAAATGATAAATTTGTGATTGGAAAAAATAAGTAAAACATGTATATAAACTATTATACAACCAAGAGTGTTAAATTTGTAGTTCATTACAATGTCACTAAAATCTAGTTGTATTTAGATTAATTATTAGTTGATCTCATTTATAAACTTGTAGAATATTTATTAGCTAATTTTTTAATAATTGTCAGTAATATTCATTATATTTAGTACTTTATTTAGTCATTAATTTTCATTAATTTATAGTATATTTTTTAGCTTAATGAGCCATTAATCATCCTTAATTTGTGGTATATTTTCTTATTTAATGAGGCACTATTTGTCATCAATTTGTAATATATTTACTAGTTTAATCAATAACTAGCTGTCAATTTCTAGTACATTTCTTATTAGTTAGGATTTAATTATTATCACTATATATTTAATTACTAATTCAGTAGTTGCACAATTATTATTGTGATCACACTCATATGTGGTTTTTGCATAATTATTGCATTTATTAATACTTTAATAGTATCATGTTCATTTTGTTTTTGGTACTCATTATTCTTCAATTTAAATTTACATGATGCAAATAAATTCTTAAATACAGTGATTTTTTATAATGTTCTTTTTAGCTATTAAATATTGATGTTCATCAATTAAAGAATAAATAATAATGTCATAGATGTGAATCTAATACCAATTTAAAATGTATACATGTAATTAAACTTGCATTAAAAATATAAAACGATCAACTAAGTGTCACGCATGAATGAGAGATTAAATTCTAAATTGTAAACTTAATTTAAACAATAATTTACATAATTTTTGCTTTGTTTGTTATAATTTCCCATCAGTCAGGGTCGGTGCATTTTAACCATTGGATAAGAAACTGTAACCCATGGGCATCTAAGCCATCAAAATCACCTAGGTATCACACCTGGCCTGGGACACGCCAACCCTTAACATGGCTCGATTTTTTGGTGTCTCCTCCTAACTAAGTCACCCCTAAGGGTATTGAACTCGAGTCTCCTTGCAAATGAAACCCGCACCTTGACCATGAGAGTTAGCGGGAATTGACAAATAATTTACATAAAATCAATTACATAATAAACTTGTCTTTAAACTTCAAGATCACATAAAGATCCTAACTAAGCTAACAAGATCTAAGAAAAACTAACATGGTATCAGAGCCTCTCTGAAAGAAGGCACTATGAAGCAACGATAACTAGGGATTCCTATTTCAAGGTCTTCTCTCCACATATCATCAAGAAAAGAGGGCTAGGCTAACTCACCTCAGTAGCGTGCATATTTTGGTGGAAGCAGTTTAAGATTTAAATAAGTTTCAATTTTGACTCTGTCACTGGTGCGAAGAGAAACTAGGGCATCAAGTTTCAGAGGATTTCCACCTTAGTCTTCAGGAAAGGACCTTGCTGAACAACTCTCCTCAAGGAGGCGCATCTTATTGTTTAAACATAATTCCCAACCTTCAAGTTTGAAAAATTAGGGTTTCTCTAACAAACCCTAGGTCATCCAACTCCGGAACCAGGTCAGATACCTCAAATTGGTAAGATCTAAATATTTACTATTTCTATTTGAGTTTCTCATTTTAAAAGATGACTCACCATATTTAGCTTGAGAACAAGCTTGGAGGGGTTGATAAATTCTGAACATGGAAGTACAGAATCTCCCTGATCCTCGAAAAGAATGATTTGGATCAGTACATCATTGGAGAAGTTCCAGAACCAGAGGGAGATGAGGCTAAGGCTACTCAGAAGAAGAACTTGGCTAAGGCCAAGAGAATCATTGTAGATTCTATTAAGGATTACCTCGTCCCCCATATGTCTTCCTTCAAGACACTGAAGGAAGTATATGATGCTTTGACAAATATGTTAGAGGGAAAGAACATCAACTCGAAGATGACTTTGAGGAACTAGTTGAAGAATGTGAAGATACAGAACTCAGAAATTACACAGTCCTACTTCACAAGGTTTGCTCAAATCGAAGAACAACTTGAAGAAATTGAAGAGAATGTCGAAGAAGGATAAATTGTGATGACTACCTTGAATGGTCTCCCTAGATCATGGGACCCATTCATTCAAGGAATCTGTGCAAGAAGGAGGTTGATCTCTTTCATCAAACTCCGAGAAGAATGCACACAAGAAGAATCTCAACTCGTAACAATAGAAGATAAGGTTGGAGCAACTGAATATCAATCTCTCACAATTCACACCAGGAAGAACTACAAGAAGAAGGAGAAGAAGGAGAACTATCATCACAACAAAATGAAGGGAAATAAACAAAAGAAGATCAAGAGAGATCCTTCCAATGTTTGATGCTATATTTGTGATGAAAAGGGACACTTTGCAATAGATTGTCCCATCAGGAAAAAGAGACACCATGCTCATGTTTTCGAAGACGATGAACCAACAAACAAAACATTCAGAAGAGAGAAGGATGATTCAGATGAAGAGTATGTGCTAACCTTATCACTTATGGGCAGTGTCTCACATGAAGAGTAGTGATTGGCTTGTGGATAGTGTGGAATCCAAACACATGACAAGATACAAAGAATCATTCGTTAATATTTCTGAGCATGAGTCACCTCACAAGGTGAAACTTGGGGATGATTGTTAATACCCCATAAAAGGGAGTGGAGTAGCTTCATACAAGCTAGAATCCAGGAAATCCTTAAAGATGAAGGATGTGTTGTATTTTCCAGGATTGAAGAAGAATCTTCTCTCCATCTCTACACTAGATGAAAAGGGAATGTGAGTTTCATTTTTCGATGGACAAGTTCTAATGTGGCCTAAAGGAAAGACAATATATGATGCAACAATGATTGGAGAAGAATATGGTGGCTTACACAAACTAAAAGGATAACCAAACAAGAATTGGTTCATGAGTCAATAGAATCAAGTGGAATATGGCATCAAAGGGTTGCACATGTGCACTACATAGCACTAACGATAGAAAACAAGGCACAAATCTAGGAAAACCATGAAGTCATTTTCAAAGGATGTGCACAAGGAAAGAATGAAAACAAGACTTTTCTCAGCAGTGAAAGCAAGGATAAAGGAATATTGGAGATAGTACACTCGGATGTATGTGGACCCATGTCTTGTAGCTCATTAAGCATGTATGTGTACTATGTTTCCTTTATAGATGATTTCTCACATAATACTTGGATATATTTCTTTAAAGGGAAAAATGAGTATTCAGTAAGTTCAAGGAATATAAACCCTTGGTCGAGAACCAAACAGAAAGGAGGATCAAGACTCTGCGGTCATATATTGTCAAAGAATTCACCTCAAAAGAATTCAGGGAAATCTACAAAGAGTCTAGGATTAAGAGGGAGTTGATCACTCCATATAATCCTTAGTAAAATGGGGTTGAATGAAAGAACCCAACCATAATGGAAGTAGTGAAAGCAATGCTACATGACCAAAATATTCCTATGCAACTTTATGCAGAAGCAACTAGAACAATTATGTATGTATAGAATGGTACTCCTCATCGAGTACATCACAACAAAACTATGGAGGAGTCTTTTTCAGGAGAGAAACTAGAAGTCATCCATCTTGAAATTTTTGGATTCCTGGTGTACATACATATTCGAAAGGAGAAAGAGGACCAAGATTGATCCTTTTGGGAGGAAGGATATATTCATAGGATATAGTGATACATCAATGGCCGACCGAATATACTTCCTGGGATTTAAGAAGATAAAAATTAGAAAAGATGTAACCTTTGATGAAGACTCAACATACTTCATATACAGGAGGTTACCTATTCAAGAGTTCGAGGAACTTGAAGAAACGAGAGTTCGAGGTATGGAAATTAGAGAAGGAATTCTAGAAGACGATGAAGATCATGACATGGAAGAACCACACGAGCCGATAGAATCACTTCTCATGAAGGAATCCCACAAGAGGAAACCAGCAATGGGCACATGAACTTATACAAGAAGCAGAAAGGTATGGATCTCTAGAAGGAATGCGTAGAGAAAGGAAAAGGCCAAATCCATACAACAGCTATGTGGCCCTATTGTGTGACATCATTGACAAATAACCTCCACCTATGAAGTCTCTATAGAAAAGAAAGAATGGAAGGATTCCATGATCAAGGAGTTGTAAAATAAATGTAACTACAAAAGATATTTTATTTTGTATTATTATTTTTATCACCCCTTCTGGAGATATTGTTCCTCATATTAGGGATGTCATTGATTTAATTGGTCATGTAAAGTATTGAGGTAAAACCTCTGTTGTAAGTCGGGTCAGTAGTACCCACAAAATTATTATTAAAATGTATTTTTGAGTATTGCAAGGCTAGTCAGTCTTGGAAGCAAGGAGAAGTTGAGCCATATGGGTTATTAGGCCTCTTAGCTAATCATTATTTATAGGAGAGGTGCCTCCCTTATTTGGACAAGTAGTATAACTTAGTAGTTGCACTAGAGAGAGAAAGAGCAGCCAGTCTGGGAGAGAGGAGGCAGTCCAATATTATTCATGGGGTCTTATAAGTCTTATTCTTTGGGACTTATACTATACTTGGTTGAATTCTATATCGAGGAATTTTTTCTGGGTTTTCTTCCCCGTGAGGGTTTCCCAGGATAAATATCTTTGTTCTTTTGTGTGCTTGTGCTTGTCTTTATTTCAGTGATCCTTTTGTATATGGTTATGATGTTATGATGATAAATGTTTTTAGATATTATATAACCATTGAAATATTAACATGGTATCAGAGCCACCCTGAAAGAAGTCTTCGTGCATCCTAAACACTGCTACAACTACAGCTACTGGAGATTAGGGTTTCATGCTTGAAAACCCTAGAAAGAAAAAACTAGTCATCTTGGAATTTTAGCTATAAATCGATAATGGAGAAGGATTAGGAACTGAAACTTTGAAATTCGAAGATAAAATATTGTTGTACCTTGTGTGAAATTTTCATCCTTCGATTCACTATACTTGAGGAGATGTGATTCCTCCAAATCAGGGTTCCAGCCTCTTCCAGAATACAGTCATAAACATGACACCTAGGGATAATTTATATATCTCGGTCTAGGAATATCCAAATGAAACTTGTCAAGATTATGCAGATAGGGAAGGAACTGTAGTTTTTTGGGTCATATTTTCATACCCCGAATGTGAAACAGTGTCACGTGGAATTATGTACAAGTTCGCTATGTTGAATAGTCCTCAAACAAGTAACCTTGGGAAAAATCGCACAATTCCCACTTGGATAATCCAATACTGCTCTAACATGTGGGGTTGAAAAGAAGACAAATCATGATAACACAGGAGGAAGGTTCATACCCATAGGAGCAGGAACTTCATAGATACAATAGAAACAATATCAGGCAATTGTGTAGAAGAAATAGGAGAAAACTAGGGCTTCCTCTTTCAGGAACTTCCCTCCATCGATCAGTTGAAAAAGAAGGAATATCAAAATAGACTTGGGAGGGTGCATATGTCCATGGAAGGATTTTCTCATTCTGTGGATCTTTAATTTTTGACCTAACTTTGTTGCTGGGAAAAAATAGGGCATCGGATATTTTGCAGTTCCGTCCACAGTTTTGGGAAAACGAGTATGTTACTCAGCTCGCCTTGAGGAGGCACATATTTCTATCCAATAATATCTGAAAGCTACCCGAGTTGAAAAATTAGGGTTTCTCTGTCAAACCCTAGGCTCACCATAAGCAGTCTTCCAGAAAAACTTTCAAGCAAGCATCAAGTTGAAGCAATATCATTGGTAAGTTCTACCCTCTCTATTTCCATTTGAGGTTCTCAATTTTATTATGATGACAAAGAGTACCAAGCTTGGGGACAATATTGAAGGAGCCAAGAACTCTTGACCATGGAAGTATAGAGTGCTTCTCATACCTGAAGAAGCATGACCTAGAGAACTATATCAAAGAAGAAGCTGCAGATCTAGAGGGAGATGAAGATAAGGACTTAGTCAAAGCCAAGAGGATTGTTTCCATCTCCATTGGATCTCACTTGTATCATCCTTGAAGACTCCCAATGATATGTTCGATGCAATGACCAGCTTGTATGAAGGAAATAATATCAACAAGAAGATGAACTTAAGAACACAACTCAAGGATGTAAAGATGCAAATGTTAGAAAGCATTCAATCTTACTTCACAAGAACCTCTCAGATCAAGGAGAAACTAGAATCCATTGGAGACAATGTCGAAGAAGCGAAAGCAGAGATTACAACCTTTAATGGCCTCCCAAGATAATGGGATTCAGTCACTCAAGGAATATGTGCAAGAAGGAAGCTGGCCTCTTTCAGCAGACTATGGGAAGAATGCACACAAGAAGAAGCTTGACTCATAAGAAGAGAAGATGGGAGCAACTAAATTTCAAGCTCTCATAGTTGAGTCCAAGAAGAAATCAGAGAAAGAAAGAGGACCACCATCATGACAAAAGACAAAAGGAATTTAGAAGAGATCCTTCCAAACATTCGATGCTACACTTATGATGAGAAGGGACATTACTCCAGAGATTGTCCTAGAAATAAAGGCTCCTTCCACAAGAAGTCAAAAAAGAAAATACATCATGCTCACATCGCTGAAGATGATGAACCATGGGATAAAATATTGAGAGAATGAAAGGAAGATTCCTCAACTGATGAGGAATATGAATTCTACTGGTGAAGACAAATACCATACTCTTATCAATCTCAGTATTTGGATAAGAAGGAATGCAGTTAACGACACTCAGAACCCGTACATAGGTTCCCATAATCATATGAGGAAGTAGAAGGCTCCAATTATTCTTGCAAGTACATAAGGATAAAGAAGGAGTCCACCCACCAAACAAACAAAGAAAGGTTCCTAGAATCAAATGATGAAGTAGAAGGCTCCAACTATTCTTAAGGAACAAGAAGGATTCCACCCATGAAACAAATAAAGAGAAGTATTTGAATTTCCATTTCCTATATATCTAGTTGCTTAAATAACATTGTTTAGTTGTGTGCCTATAAATGTTTAAGGAAATGTATTATGCATGATAGAATGTTTGCATTGATGAAAAATATACTACTAACATGCATGTGATGGGTAAGTAGCCTATGGTGCTATACAAAATTCCATTGCTACTTCTCTAGAATGAAACCTCTTTGCTGACATATTGGGATTAGTGCACAATCTCAGTAATGTTATGGTAGAGATGGAATGTATCTAGAAAGATTCCATGTGTAAACGGGATATGAATGAATGTTGTATTGGATAAAATACCTGCATGATTGTATCCTTATGCATAAGTATTTTTCATTATGAATATGTCTTGAATATTATGAATTTTTTCTAACCATGCAATTGATTTATTTGAATTGTATGAAAGATCATGAACAATCACCTACAAGAAAAGGAGGAGACTTGTACCGAAGAACAAGTGATGACAGTTCAATTAGAATATCCACTCCAATAAAGCTACATGAAGACGAACTTGAAACTCCCAGGGTCAGAGACACTATGACGAAAGAAAGAGATTAAGAAGAATATAAGAATCATGATATGACCTAAAGAGAGAGGTAGATCCACCTCGAGAGATGAAGACCATCTTGGGCACAAGAGATAATTCAAGATGAAGAAAATTATGACGATACTTCCAACAAAATTAAGAGGCCTTGGATACACTCTAGTTATGTGGCATTGTTGAGTGACACCATTGAGGCAGATTCTTCCAGCTATAAAGAAGTAGCTAAGGAGAAATTGTACTAGTTGAATGATGTCTAGGATGCAGTTATGAGTCTTGAAGGGAAGTCTGTAGTGTCTTCCATGTGGATCTACAAGATCAAGTATGCAACAGATGGAAACATCAAGGGATACAAAGTAAGGTTTGTGGTTTCTCTCAGAAAGAGGGAGTAGACTATGGCATGGCATACTCCATTGAATAGACACACTTCTCCAATAAAGTAAAAGTGTATATCAAGAAGATAACCACATGTGCACAAAAAGGATTTGTATGAGCTCAAAAGGAACCCATGGATAAGCACATCAAGTAACATGAGGAGCTTGAATATCACCTAAAGTGATGAATATCTTAACCTTTGCTACAAAGTTGAAGATGGAATCCTAAATAGGACGACAAGATCATAGATGGGTGCAAGAGGAACTTGTCAACAAAGTTCAAGATAAAGGATATTGCTATCCAGTAACCTAAGATGGATACCTAGAATATTATTAGCAGAGTATGCTACCTATTACTCTAGTACAGAATGTTTCAATACATAGAGTACAAAATGAAGAGGGAGAATGACGCTCCACTTCATAGGGAGTGATTGCAGATGATCTCTGAGTTCGACATGGTACAACAGGATGGACAACTTCCTGATGGACTTAGGATTTACCAAGAGTAAAGTGGGTTCCAACCTTTAGTTTAAGGTTGAATGCAGAAGAGTGATATATGTTGATGAACTAAAAAGATGAACTCATTGTAGATACAAAGTGGAAGTGTTGAAGACAGAAAGAGCACTTTAGGATGTTTGGGATCAAGTGTGATCTCAAGGCTTAGCAGAAAGAGGTCGAGTATATTGCAGCATGGTCGGCCTGTAGCGAAGAAATATGGATTTACAAACTACTATGTATATCTTGCAACTAAATAGTAAGATTCACTAATTGCGATTGGATATGGTTCATACCAACCCCCGTATCACGAATTGGTGAAGCTTCCAACTTCATTTCAATTTTCAGAGCCTCAGTCTATGTCGTAATATTTTGTTGCATTAATGGCATCCGGATGTGTGGCACCAAAGTTGCGATGAACCATTCTTTGTGTTATACGTCGCTCATCCTGAAGTTGACCTTAGTCATTAGCGTCTTGAACCGCTGATCAAAATACCATAGCGACTCATTCAGATATTGTTTTATTTCTTTCAATTAAGTGATTTATTGCGACTTGGATTCGGGATTTTTGAATTCCTCAATTAGTTATTTCCTAATCTGTGCTAGTGTCTTTTGTTGATGCCCTGTTGGCACTTGTACAAACTTCATGTACCAATCCAATGCTCGGCCTTGAAAGGTTATCACTAGTTTTCCTTTCTTGGTATCTTCAATTTGGACTTGCTTGAAAGTCCATACTGCTTCGAAGAGAAACCAATGCTACTCAGGGTATTCAGTCCTGTTCCCATAGAACAAGGGTAGTTTTACGTCGTCACCCTAATTTCTAGGTCTTCTTCCGGTATTTGTTGATACACTACGATTACTCATGTGGTGACACATAAGGAAGTGTTATGATGATCTGGTGTTTCTTTTTGAATTTGGCACAATGCACAGAGTTGTAGGTATGTTGTTGCTTTGGTTCATTCCTTCCGCGAGATTAGGCATATCCTGGTCATCTCCTTCATCACTGTAGGTTCACTTAGTCCCTTGTGGTCTCCTCTCGCAGTTTCTTGTTTCGGTTGAAGTAGGACTCTCGTCGATCCTCCACCTCTTCTCTTGCCGGAACCTCACCCTACTTCGTAGAATACCACACTCTTCCTCGACTTCCCTCACAGTCTCATCGTAACTCCTATCCATCTACCTCATATTATTCCATCCAACCCTCATCTTCGTGGTACTCGTAACGTCCGCACACCAGAGATTTACTCGTCGGAGTTCATCTTTAGTATTCCTTTTTCACATATAATAATCTTAATCCATAATCGTAAGGACAATAGGAACCTCCCTTTTGGTACCTAGAGGAATTCCCTCTCTACGTAGCTATAGGATTTGATTATGTTTATAGAAAAATCAATGATATATCATTCCAAAATGTTGTCGATCCACACTTCAATAACTCTTGACGCCTTGTTATTTACCCTTTTAAGCCGCTAAATCTGTTCAGCGGTCCAGTAATTAGGTTCACCTCCTTTGAAGTTCCTTTTCTGGAAGGTCAGCTGCACCAACCACTCATACAATATTATTGGAAACTCATCGAAAAATTATTTGTGAATATCAGAGTAGATATATCTTCCCACCTATTATTCTGTTGAAAGCCTGGAGTTCTAGTTTTCTTCTGCTGCGAACTCTCGGTCCTTCTGATCAAACCAGTTATGGATCTCCAATTTTTTTGGGTGCCAAAACCTACCCTCTTCTTCCTTGCACTATGGTCCCAAAAATGAAACCATTTGTTAACACACTTCAGTCGACAGGGATTCACTCACTGTTGACACCCTTCAACGCAATCTTCCTAAAAAATGACCCGGACAGGTTTTAACCTATCCAACAACACCTGCAAAGAAGATGCAATCTCACCTAAGATTTTTGAGGGAGGGATGCAGGAACCACGTTTCCACGGAAGGAAGATGACTTACGCACTTAATCTCACTCCGTCGCAATTTAATTCATAGATCCAGGAGGTTCTAACACATAAATTAATAAATCTACATATAATCATTCACAACAGATTCAAATATCCTGCAGTTGAATAGTAAGATTCACTAATTATGATTGGATCTGGTTCATACCAAACTTCGTTTCACCAACAGGTGAAGCTTCCAACTTCATTGCAATTTCTAGAGCCTCGATCTATGTCATAATCTTTTGCTACATTAATGGAATTCAGATGTGTGGCACCAAAGCTGCAATGAACCATTCTTTGTGTTGTATGTCGCTCATCCCAAAGCTGACCTTAGCCATTAGCATATTTAACCGCTGATCAAAATCCATACCGACTCATTCATATATTGTTTTATTTATTTCAACTTAGTAATGTATTGCGACTTGAATTTTGACCTTTTGAATTCCTCAATTAGTTCGGTCCTAATTTGCACTAGTGTCTTTTGTTGATGCCCTATTGGGACTTGTACAAACTTCAAGTACCAATCCAATGCTCGGACTCGAAAGGCTATCGCTAGTTGTCCTTTCTTGATATCTTTGTTTTGGACTTGCTTGAAATTCCATACTGCTTCAAAGAGAAGCCAATGCTACTCAGGGGCTTTCGAGTCTCGTTCCCATGGAACAAGGGTACTTTTACATTGTCACCCACCATTCTAGGTCTTCTTTCGATATTTGTTGATCCACTACTAGTAATCATGTGGTGACACATAGGAAATTATTGTGATGATTTGTTGTTTCTTCCTGAATTTGATGCAGTGCATGGAGGTGTAGGTTCGTTGTTGCTTTGGGTCGGTCCTTCCATGGGTTCAGGCATTACCTGGTCATCTCCTTCGTCATTGTAGGTTCTCTTAGTCCCTTGTGGTCTCCTCTCACAGTTTCTTGTTGCAGTCGCACCAGGAATCTCCTCAGTCCTCTGCCTCTTCTCTTGTTGGAACCTCACCCCACTTCACAGAAGACCACTCTCTTCCTCGACTTCCCTTACAATCTCATCGTAACTCCCATCCATCTACCTCATATTATTCCAACCAACCCTCGCCTCTGTGGTACCCATAACCTTCACACACCGGAGCTTTACTTATCGGATTTCATCTTTACTATTACTTTTTCACAGATAAGCATCTTAATCAATAGTTGCAAGGAAAATAGGAACCTCCCTCTTGGTCCCTAGAGGAATTCCCTCTCTACGTCGCTATAGGATTTGACTGTGTCGACAAAAAACTCAATGACATATACTTCCAAAATGTTGTCGATCCACACTTCGACAGGTCTTGAAGTTCCTTTTTTGGAAGGTCAACTGCACCAACCACTCATACGATATTATTGGAAACTCATAGAAGAAAAATTTGTGAATATCAGAGTAGATATATATTCCCAACCACTCTTCTATTAAAAATCCTGGAGTTCTAGTTTTCTTCTACTGTGAACTCTCGGTATTTCTGATCAAACCAGTCTTGGATCTCCGGTTTTGTAGGGTTCCACAACATGTCCTCTTCTTGATTGCACTATGGTCCCAACAATGAAACCATTTGTTGACACACTTTAGTCGACAAGGGTTCACTCACTGTTGACACCCTTCGACACAATCTTCCTAAAAACTGACCCAGACAGGTTTTACCCTATCTAGTAACACCTACGAAGCAGATGCATTCTCACCTGAGATGTTTGGGGGAGGGCTGCAGGAACCACGTTTCCTTGGAAGGAATAGGATTGCACACTTAACCTCACTCCGTCGCAATGTAATTCATAGATCCAGGAGGTTCTAACACATCAAATAATAAATCTACTTATAATCATTCGCAACATGTTCAAATATCACAAAAATCAAGATTTGGATCAACTTAATGATGACATCAACATACATGAACCCAATAAACACATTAAGACTTCGCATAATTCAGACATGGAAAATATCACAGATCGCATCATCGCAGATTTAACATAGAAAAATACAAGAGATTTAGCATCAACATTCTTCTTATATTAACTTCGAAATATCTCAAAACATCCCTTGGTCGAAAGCCTCAGACCAAAACACATACATCCACAGATCTCATACAATCAAAATACCCATAAAACAAGTGATGATCTATTGCTATTCATTCACTTGTCAAGATTCTTAGATGCCCTATTAAATCTACTCCTAATTCTATTTATAGGCTTGCGCCTTTACAAAATGGTCCACTTCATTTGACTTTCTAACTACTTAAGACCAAAACTTCTAACTACTTACGACCAAACCAACCACACTTGTTGGTAAATTTCTCCCATGCAGTCAAATTTACCACTTGTCGATATATTCTTTGTTGTGCTTTACGCAACTGATTCCCTTGCCAACAAGCCATATATCCACAAACGTGGTACTCTCAAACCAAAAGGTATGGTGCACTCATCTCAACACTGGGAACACTACCACACAAAAATAGTTGTATCTAAGTCAAATAGAAACCTTTTTCATTGAAACAAAAGGTATCCCTTTCCAGAAATGGAGTTGTGGATGAAATGGAATAACAACCCAATAATTCTCATAAATATATCAATCAGAACATGTGGTTGTTCCCTTCTCAACACCATGATAATACCACAACTACACCTTTCACCATAACAAATTTCCCTTCCATCTACACTACTTGGTGAGTTGTGAATCACCTCACTACATAAGCCCTAATGATATAAACTCCTCACTCCAACTTTATGTACTAGATTGGACAAAGACAAGCAATGGGAGAAGGACTCATGTTAGTATATATCAATCTTTAATACCCATTACATTGTCTTCAAACCTCATTAGAATGCCTTCAATATTCTTGCAATACATTCCCATACAAGAGAGCATTCCCCCGCACTAGAGAGTTTAGAGAGAGAGAGAGAAGAGTGAAATAGAGCTAATTCAAATCCTTCTATATCCATTTGAATCTCAAGAGAGTGACTCAAATTCCAAGAGGGTAACTCAAATTCACTAGGGGTTAATCAATTCATGAGAGAGGTTACAATTAGAGATTCCATTTCCTAGAATAGAAAAGGGTGAAGCAAGAGGGGAGTTACACTTTTTTTCAAGGAGTGCAAGATAAAAATAGCTAATGAGGGTGCATCAGAGCATGGGGAGCATCACAAGAGGATTGTAATAGCCAAGAAGGGTGCACTATATAAGAGGGTCCAACCAAACATCAAATAGGTGTAATAGTACCTACATAAACCAAAATAATAAAAAATAGGTTCCATCAAGTAATGTTAGGGAGAGAAACATATTTTAGTCCCTAACCCCCTCACATTTGGAATACATTCCCCCCCGTTCTCGTTTGTTTTCCATGTTGAGCAAGTTATTTATTAAATAATAATAATAATAATAATAATTTCCAAGTACATAGTCCCAACACCTTGTGCCACTATAACGAAACAAACAATAACGTATGTCTCAGGATTAACATCCAGGGTATTACAATAATGTACTTGTATTAAAATCTCCAACATTTTTTATTTGTCCATAGTACAATACTTCCACTACTTAATCATGGAGAGAATGCAATACAAGAAAAAACTACTTCATCTACCATAATAGTGTTAAAATATTATTTGTAGGAGATCATCAGGATGATTAATACCTTACAATGAAAGAATTAGGAAGAAAGATGAATTGTAGTGTAAAAATTGGTAAAATGCACTGTGAAATTAATTAGAGAAGAAACACCAATTTGCAGCGATAAAATGGTAACAATATCATTAATATGTGTGTGAACAATACATGGTACAAAGGAGGAAATTTGAATATCCCAGAAGTGATTCAAATCACCACTGTAGACATCCCTAGTGCAACTTTGGAAAACTTAATCAGTCAAAATCTAGTTAACTAATATTGGTTGGTAAGCATGGGTTTCTTTATCCTTAAATCATGAAAAAGAGGTGCATTATACAACTTAAAGTGAATTGAGGGTGGCCATTAGAGCCTGACTCCACTTGAGTGAGGGTGAACTGAAGGTGGGACTCCTAGAACTCAGAGTGGGATCCTAAAATTTAGGAATTGGTCTCTGTAGATCCTAAAGTCATTCATGAAGGCATATCAAGTGACAAGTGGGCCCCAGATAACATCTTCATAACACTATGAAAGTGATAACACCATCCTAAAATACGAAACTGCTAAAATGACTAAGGTGGACAAGGGAGGATTATTAAATAATCCTAATAGCCCCCCCTTAATCCAAAGTGAAAGAATTAGGAAGAAAGATGAATAAAAATTTGGAAAAATGAACTTTGAAATTAATTAGAGAAGAAAAAACAATTGGAAGCAATAAAATGGTAACAATATTCATTAATTTATGTATGAACAATACATAGTACAAAGGAGGAAATTTGAATATCCCATCAATGATTCGAATCCATGAATATATACATGATATAATAGGAAAAATCACCATGGTATACATCACTAGTGCAACTCCGGACAAATGTATTAGTCAACAATTAGTTAACTGGCCTTGGTAGGTAATCATGGATGCATTTATCCTTAAATCATGCAAAAGAGTAACATTAGATGACTAAAGTGAACTAAAGGTGGTTATCAAATCTTGACTCCACTTTGGTGAGGGTGAACTAAAGGTGAGACTCCCAGAACTCAGAGTGGGATCCTGAAATCTATGTTTTGGTCTTTGGAGCTCCTAAACTCATGCATGAGGGTGCATCAAGTGGCTAGTTGGCCCCAAATAAAATCTGCATAACACTAGGAAATTGATAACATCACCACAAACTAGGAAACTACTAAAATTACTAAGGTGGACAAGGGAGGATTATTAAATAATCCTAACAAACAATAAAGGAGAAAGCACCCAAAAATAATCCTCCAATTAAATATTTCCCATTGACATTTATTACGAAACCTATGGAAACACAATCCTTGCATTATGAATATTTATGCAACAACTTAACTTTTCTCGTGATAAAAGATATATTGTCACTTAGAATAATCTTTTCTCCACACTTGGAAGTGGAAACAAATATATCATTCACTTCATTTTGTTGAACATAAAATCCAATGTGGTTAACAATCTCAGATGTATGCCATTGACTATAACCACCAACTTCCTCTGAAAATGTATTTGTTCCTTCTAATGGATAGGGAAATTGAAGATATACATTTAAAACCTTGGTAACATTTATAACGATACATCCATCATGAATGCCAATATTATGAAATATCTTCTTTTATGGAAAATATTTTCCCTCAACAACTTTTAATACATTAAAAAATAGGTCCACGCATTGCTAAGAACTCAGATCCATTTTAGAATCCATTTCTAAAATAAAAAATAACAGGAATAGAATGAAAATACATATAAGTTTAAAAAAACAATCAATTAATTTAAAAATAGAACAATATTCTCCACTATAAATTATCAAGATTATTATATGCTATCGTTATATATAAGATGATCAATAGGAAAAGGAAAAAAACAATATTTCATAGAAGGGAAAGAAGTGATCTGATAAAAAGTGATCAATCCTTACTCAAACATGATACATATTTTCCTTGCTAAGAAGAAAACATTCAGAAATATAGTAACAACTCCCTATTGAAGATGTAGTATGTTATTATTTTTTGAGAAGGAATCGATCACAGAAGGATCAGATGATCCTTCCTAAAGGGGTCCATTATAATCGTCCCTTAAAAGGGATCCATGAGGTAAGAAAGTTCTTCTCAATCCTCAAAAGTCCTCTATTGTTTTCACTGTAAGGAGATCTATTTGATGACGATAAGAAAATCCCTCCTCAAAAGATCCCATTTAGAGTTTCCTTGGATAAAATATACCATACCCTTAAGGACAAACCTATCTTTACCTATAAAACCTATCAAAGAGTCCATATGGACATTTACTAGAAAAGGATTGATCTAGTAAAGAGTCACCCATCCTTTCTAAAATATATCCATTATAGTAGTTTTCTAGGAGAACGTCCATCAAAGAAGATGTAAATGTTCCTTTTGGAAGGTGTACTCTAATATTGTTTTATGATCATGGATCGATGAAGAAAGAGTGATCGTTCGTTATTGAATAGGTCAAATATGTTTCTACCCTAAAATAGATCCAACATAGAAGGAGGTAGCTCTAACTAATCAGAGTTTCCTTCTCTCTCTCTCTCTCATTTTGTAAAAAATGATCATAATGAGAATGTGTGAAGATAGTATAAAGAGTGACAAATTCCTAATCATACAAGTCACTTGTGATCCAAATTTCCAAGGTAGGTCTCTTTGAGAAATGAGTGACCTTTCCTTCTTAAAAGGGTCTCTCAGACTATAAAGTAACATTTACAATTATAATATATTAGTAACATCTCTATCTAGAAATTTATTTATATCTGTGAATTATGAACTCCTTTGGAAGGAATTAGGAAAGGATGAGCACTCTTTCTTTAATATGTACTTTGTTGTTGTTTTCTGATAATGGATCAATGAATAAAGGGTTATTTTTCCTTCATTAAGCAGTCAAATATGGTGTCTCCCCAAAATAAATCCAAATCTATGCTAGGAGGTACTCTCTCTCATAATTTCCTTTGTTTTGTTCTATAGAAAGCACTCAGTCTGAGGATGAGCAAAGGTTGATTTCTCAAAAGGTCCATACATATATGGAAATTCATTTAAAAAGGATAGATTGCATGAGTGACTGATTCCTAATCATATAAGGAACATGTCATCCACAAACCCCAAGATAGGTCTTATTGAGGAAGGAGCAATCGTTACTTCCTAAAAGGGTCACTTGGACCATAAATCTTGGAAACATTTATAATGATAATATATTAGTAACATCTCTCTATATAAATTTTTTGTTGTCTATGAATTTTGAATTCTCTTGGACGATATCAAGAAAGGACAATTGCTCTTTTTTTAGTTCAACCCCCATATTCCTCGAAGGGGCGGAAACTCTTTCAACGATTCTCACCTTCCCCAAACTCATATATGATATTCTAAAAGTATAACTAGAAAATAAACCCACTTGGGGAAGATAAGTTTTTCTTTCTCCTTACCATCTACTTTCCCCACCCCCAAAATAGAACCCATTGAGGAAGAAGCACCCGCATTTTCTCTGAGAAAATTTTAGTTTTCCAACAAACCCTTTGAAGAAAAGTTCATAAGAAATTTACGATTAAAGTAACCAGATGTTATTATCATATTTAGCATGGGAGTTGGTGCTAATAAAATCCATATGGAGGAGGTCAAGTCTAAGATAATTCACACGAAGTCCAAACCCATAATTCTCACATGTATAGAGGATGACATGGACCATCCATGTGGAAAATGAGTGTGACATGGACCATCCATGTGTAAATTTGTGTACACGTGGAAAAAGCAGAAGGGTTAAGAGAAAACCAAATAGTCTAAATAATAGGAAAATCATGCGCCATTGGGTCCAACTAATGGGAAGAAGAAGGATCTTCCAAAGATAAGGTGTTACAATTGTTAGAGGTTTGGTCACCTTGATTATAAATGTCAAGAGAAAAGGAAGAGAAATAAGCATGCATCTATTGATCCCAGTTTTTCTATCATTTTCGACTGTAAATTTACATGTTTGACATATGTTTTGTCACCTTTTTGGTATGTTTTCTATCATGTAGCTCGCTATTCAGCCCCAGGTATGACTATATTTTGGGTTTATGAAAGTTCTAGTTCATCCTTGTTATTTCACGATTTTATTAGTTAAAATGATGATATTTGATATATGTTTGATTCTTAATTCGTTATTGCAAACTATATCCCTCAATGAGCCAATGAATAGACAACACATCTACCCTAGATATGCGTAGAGCATATCTAGCTCAATGTTCAGTCCGCCGAGCCAATCGTGCGTTGTTTGTGATGGATTCCCAAGCGTTAAAGTATGGAATGGTTTTCAAACTGCCTATAGTCCACGCGTCTGGATGGTAGCACGATCCTTGTTCTAGAAGATCTGTCATTGTGCTCCTCTGCTTGACACGACACCACCAAGCCACGCCAAAGAAGACCCATATGACACCTCACGTACGAAGGAGAACTGATGCACGATGAAGTAGGAAGGAGCATTGTGTGTTGGCTCTTGATAAGTTAGTTGTCGTAATGGTTGACTAAATTTAGAGAGTGATCGACCACTGAAGGGTCGACCTGCTCACCTTTGTAAACATCATATATACCAGCCTCTACCTGAGTGCTTAGTTAGCCTCTTTTACATGTAATCAGTCATTTTGAAGGACTCTATAATACTATTTCTCACTTTAATAGAAGTTATGCTCATGCTATTTATGATCCTGTTCATGTAAAGCGTTTAGCGAGCCATCACTTTGATTGTTGGGAGGGCCCCTCATCAACTAGAGGTTTCATTCTTATGTGTGTTCTTCTTTATCTGCATTAGTTTAATTTCATTTATAATTCGTTATGTAATTTGGTTTTTCTGCAAATACTTGTATCATTGTTTCTAGTAGCATAGATTACCTTATAATGTTGTGTTTTTAAAGTAGTTTCATTTCCAAAGATAATTAACCGGTTGTGCGCATAGCTTTGATTTCAGTTTGTTTTCCATCCTTCCTTTCAGCATTAGGTTTGGTTTCATTGTTACAGTCAAATAGAATTTAGTTAGTTTAATTCTGTAGGTTTAGTTTGGTTGTATTTAGGTTTAATTTTGTCAGTTTTTATCTCAGTTTAGACTTAGTTCAAGTACATTTCAGTTTGTTTTATGATAGGAAGCAGTTTCTTTTTATAACTATAGGCTAGCATAAGTCATCTGTTCACAGTAGGTTCATTTTTATTTACTTTTTCTTTGTTATAAATTCACTTAGTTATATTTCAATTTGTTGAAAAATACAATAGATAATGATGTCTTTAAATATGAATTAGTTTAAGTTACTTTACTGTTGAATTTAATTATCAAATAGGTTTAATTCTTGTTCCTTTGCATTTTACTATCATATGCATGAATCAGTTGATCTCGAAATCATTTAGATTAACTATTTCTTAAAATTCTAGTGTTTTCTGTATACAGACTGTCATTCAGACAGCCTGTTTAGCTTGTCGTTCAGACCTACCTTCTAGTATGTTATCCAACCCTTCATTCAGCCTTTATTGTTTTTAATCTGTTTTAATCCTGTTTCTTCAGCTTTTTTATTATGTTTTGACTGTGGTAGTTAGATAATAGTCATATTTATTATCAAAACCTTAATTCAGACTGTTTAAATTATTAATTAAAGTTTTGTTCTTATTTTTCTCTCCTTTCACCTTATGTTTTGAGTTATGTCTTGTGTTTCGGTTTATTGTGGTTTCTGATTTCTTTCTTCAGTATTGTTGAGATATCTTGTAATTATATCTTTGGTTTGTATTGATTTGTCCTTTTGTATAGAGAGTTTAGGGTTAGATATGTCAATGTTAGGAAAGTACACTAGCACTTTGTAGATTGGTTATAGTAGTAGGACCGTTTTCCTTTCACTGCGTGATTACTAAAAAGACTTAGAGAGTAGGACTTAAACAAGTATATTTATTAAGTTTTCTACTTGCTTCTTAACTTAAA
Source organism: Pseudotsuga menziesii (assembly GCA_001517045.1). Lineage (NCBI taxonomy): Eukaryota > Viridiplantae > Streptophyta > Pinopsida > Pinales > Pinaceae > Pseudotsuga > Pseudotsuga menziesii. Next base: position 57,917 of record LPNX010816311.1, on the reverse strand, counting down.
TCTTCTTTATTAAGTTTTGTACTTGCTTCACAATTAAATATTCTTTATTAAGTTGTCTACTTGCTTCTTTTATTAAGGTTTGTTATTTGTCTATAAGCTAGATTTTCTTTACATTTGAATTGGTTATAAGCTAGAATCATTTGCTTATGGAATAGATCATCATGTTTACTATCACTTGTAATTGGACATTCCTTAGTTTGCACATATTTGTAGAAGTTAAATTAGATTTGATTCCGTTTAGTTTCTTTACTTCTTTTGAAAGTCATTTTGATACCACTCGTGCTCCTGTTCCAATCACAGTGAATGCTTATCCTCAGAACAACCAAGGAGATTGGAACTAGATAGTTTAGTTTATCCATTATGTATAGTTGTTAGTTGCATGTATAATCTAATTGTTGTAGTTTGTGAAATATATCTAGTGTTGTAATTATGTTTTCTTGTATAGTTATTTTCTGAAGTTATTTACAAAAGCTTTATAATTCTTAGATTAAGAAGTGGAATAGTTGATTACCAGGAAGTTTACTTTCTTTAGTATTGTTCATATCCTTACTTTCAGTACTTGTTTATAGAGGTAGAGTAGTATAGCTTGATACTGCTCTGGTCCAGTATTCTGTTCTAGTCTAATTGTCTTAATAAGTTGAATTTATAGGAGTTTGACTCGATTTTTCATTTTGAAAGATCTTTCAATCTTTTCTTTGTTAAAATATTTCTACGATTCCCTAGGAACCCCTCTACCTTCACATATACTTTGTGTCAACTCGAAGTCTACCAACCTCGGTCTATAATTAAATATGAGGTGGATTATTTAAGGCATTATAACAGCCAATATTTTTAGCGTCGTTGCCAGGGAGTTGTTTAGTAAGGTATAAATATATAATTCCTTTATGAAGTTTAGTAATAAGCTGGTGGCGGGGGAGAGGTCAGATGAGAGGTAAGAACCTGCGCATTTGTTATAACAGGCTCCCCCAAATCCAACAGTAGTAGTATTAGTAGTATAAGTTTCCCTTTAGTTTATTTTTTCATGAACAGACCTAGAGATTCTAGGGGTAGATACGTTAGAGATAATTCTCAAAACCTTATTAAAATCTCTACTAACCTTTACGGGGGACGAAATACCCCAACCACTAACTCAGCAGAAAGGTATCGAAGAACCCACGTAGGAAGTAGTTCTTCCTGGAGACCTAAAGATTTTATAGGAGAAACCATATATGGGGAGGAAATCCTGGTAGAAAATCCTAAGGATCCAATTGCTGAAGAAACTCAAGAGGATCAACCTTTGGAAACCCTCAACCCTTCACTAGTTAAAAAACCTAACATGAAAACCTTCTCATTAGTAGGGGATCCTAACTTTGTTGATCTTAATGATCTTGCCCAGGTACAAGCCCTCTTTAGCGGCTCAAAAAATACAATTATTTCACAGATAGAAACCTCCACAATAGCGCCTACTATTCCTATAGGACCTAATAAAATCATAGTTGATCGTAGGAATATCTCCCCCGAAAAAGAATGTTGGGATGACCCACTATCACCTCGAAAGGAGCCTCCTAGGTTCACACTCTTTAGGAATCAAGCCTATATGGAGAGACGGGGAGAGAATGAAGATAATGACGAGGTTAGAAATGATGAAGGAGAAGGAGAAAATCGAACTAAGACTACCTTCGGGTTCCCTATTTTAGACACTGCACAAGATATAAATATGAAGAATATTACTCCTTCCTCCTTACTACTTTTTATGGGAAAAGTAATGAATATCCGGACACATTTTTGTTCAAATTTGACATCCTCTGTAGAAGTTATAACTATCTACAAGATTCCCATAAATTAAAACTTTGTCGAGCTACACTAAAAGACTCTGCCTTAATATGGTTCATGGGATTAGGAGAATCTAGAATCAGGACTTGGGAAGATATGAAAACTACATTCCTACGAAAGTACCAAGAGTATTGCAAACGAAGAGTCTCTCGAAATGGTATCTTTAAGATATAGCAACTCAAAGACGATATCTTGGAAGATTATCTCAAAAGATTTATCTATACATTAAACAAATCTAAACATAATGACCTTCGAGAAGAAGCAGTGCGAACACTCTTCGTTAAGGGGATTTCACAAGACCTAGTATAAAGCCTTAATCTCATGGAATTTGACGATATATCTCATAAAAATTTGGCAAAAATCGGGGAGATATGTAGAAATTACTCCAGAAATAGAGGGGAAGGCGGAAGGAATCTTCGGGAGCCTTATAGTAGGAATTTAAAAGGGAATACTCCCAGTTCAGGAGGAGTCACGAGGATAGAATTAGGAAACCTATTGGAAAATTTTAAAACTGATATTTTAGGAGCAATGGGTTCCCAACTAGATGTGTTACAAGCTAAGAAAAGACAATAAGAGGAACGAGCAGCGATGAGTATCTTCTGTCCAAGATGCAGGACTAAACATCCCCAACGGGAATGCCCATTAAATAACATCTTCGTATGTCACATTTGTACATAAGAGAATCCAACAGATGATTTCCCATCATTAACAGGGTTACAAGCCATTTATAAGAGTGGGGATGTAGGTGAAACCTTCAGGAGGCCTCCTTGGAAACCAAGGGATTCGCCATCATATCCAGATTTGTCACCACAGCCTCCACCTTATTACCGACCTTACCAACCACCTCAACAGTGCAACACTACAAGTTGGTAGCATTGGACACCCCAGTATCCTCCCCCTCCTCATTCTACTCAATAATAGTATTGGCCATAGGGGTGGAGGGGACAACCCTACCCCCAACCACCACCTGTCTTCGCACCTAATTATCCATATCCTCTGCATTTAGCCAATACCCAACAATTTTTACCAGGGTTTGTGCATCCAATTACCCTTATTGCACAACAACCTCATAACTTTCAAAATACAAACCCTCCACGACCTACATTGTTACCTACACAACCGATACCAATCCAAATAATAATCCAACTCAAGCCCTTAACAGCATTGAGTTGCAAACTCTTCCATCCTACATTATTTCGACTGTACATGTACATGAGATACAATTACGATCTGGAAGAGTTGTAAATGACAGACCCAAATCATCAGTTATCATTCGTGAAGAAAATGACGAAGAAGATTCAAATGAAGTCGTGAATGATGCTATTCTACAGGATTTGGATATTCCAAATATCCTAGTGCATCCTCAGCAGGAACCCATTCAGGAACAAAGGATTCCTCCATTTTCAGAATGACTAGCAATAGAGAAACCTGTAGTTCATCCCAAGTATGACATTATGAATGAGTTAAAGAATATTTGTGTCAAAATTCCTCTATTACAGGATATTAAGGATATACCAATTTACAGCAAGGTAATAAAGGAAATACGCATTAAATGCCCAGGAAAGAAGAAAAAAGACCCCCTCACAATTCATGTTATAGGAGAGATGTCTGAATGTATGACAGACCAATCTCGGATTGTGAAATATACAAATTCAGGGGCTCCAGTAGTGACTGTGATTGTAAATAATATCGCTATATATAATACACTTATCAATTTAGGGTCTTTTATCAATATGATGACCACCGTATTTTTAGAAGTTTTACAATTACGACAGTTTCTCCGACCTACCCCCTCAATCCTGGAACTAGCAGACCGTACCATGGTAAAACCTGTTGGAGTCCTGAACGACATTATTGTTTCAGTAGCTTCATGGGAATACCCAGTCAAATTTATGGTCGTCGAATCAAAGGATCCTTCTAAAGGACATCCTATTATCTTAGGGAGACCATGGTTAGCCACTGCTAATGCCTTTATAGGATGTAGGTATGGGGAAATGACCATTTCAAATGGGTTGTCTACACAGAGACTTATTTTATACCCCCCAGCACAACCTATAACTGAAACCTTGTGGTGGTTAGATTTTCCCTTTGGGGATGAAAATATTGAAGATCTCTTCTTTCCTAGTGATTATTCCTGGGCACTTCAAGAGAAAACTACTAAGAATGTATTAAACCAGTTTGTCTCTTCTACAACTTGTATATATTTTCCACAATATTTTTCCCAACTTGATCAGATATTTGGAGATGAATTTCAAGAAAATATGGCTATCTCAACATTTGTAGAAACACCATGTGTATTTTCAATAGAAGAGCACATAGGGTCTTACACTATACCTTGTGAAGTTAGCCCTGGAAATGTTTTACACATATATGCAGGGTTAACCGAGAGTCAACAAGAACAATTGCTTAAGGTCCTTAAAAACCAATATGGAGAATTTGCATGGGAATACACTGGCATGAAAGGCATACACCCTGACACATGTATTCACCATATCTACATGGATCCAACCATTCCACCTGTGAGACAGCCTCAGAGGAGGATGAATCCTGCTCTAAAAGATATAGTAAAAGAGGAGTTACAAAAACTTCTCAACACTGGTTTCATCTATCCTATATTCGATAGTAAATGGGTGTCTCCTCTAGTGGTAGTATCGAAGAAAGTCACAGGGAAGTGGCATATTTGTGTTGATTTCAGAGAATTAAATAAGTCCACTCTTAAAGACTATTTTCCTTTGCCCTTTATTGATCAAGTGTTAGATACCCTGTCAGGAAAACAATACTTTTCCTTTCTTGATGGGTATAGTGGATATAATCAGATTTTAATAACACCAGAGGATCAAGATAAGACCACTTTTACATGCCCTTGGGGAACATACGCCTATATAGTTTTTCCATTTGGATTATTTTATGCACCTGCCACTTTTCAGCGTGCAGTTTTAGGAATATTTTCTGATCTTATACATGACTATGGAGAGGTGTAAATGGATGACTTTACGGCCTATGGTAATAACTCTCAGGAAGCCCTTGACAACCTTGAGAAGGTTCTGATTCGATGTCAAGAAAAAAACCTGGCCCTTAGTCATGAAAAGTGCAAAATGTTGTTAATAGAAGGTATAGTCTTAGGACATCATGTTTCCTCCCAAGGAATCAAGGTAGATCCTGCGAAAATTGAAGTAAGTGTTGGCCTTCCTTCTCTAAAGACTCAAAAAGAGGGAAGGATATTTCTTGGCCATGCAGGATATTATTGCCGTTTTATTGAGATTTTTACTAAAATAGCTGCACCAATGTTTAAGTTACTTACAAAGGATGTAGAATTCCAATGGAATGAATCTTGTCAAAGTGCTTTCGAAGTCCTAAAAGCTAAATTATCAGTGGCACCAATACTGAGGGGTCCCGATTGGTCCCTTCCTTTCCATATATCCACTGATGCTTATGATACAGCCATAGGAGTCGTCCTAGACCAAAAATAAGGCCAATCACCTTATGCCATTTACTTTATCAGCAATAATTTTACCCCTGCCGAGCTGAATTATACCGTTACTGAAAAAGAATTTTTGGCAGTGGTCTATTCTATTAATAAATTTCACCATTACATTACAGGATACGTATTTTTTGTACATACGGATCACTCTGCGATCATATTTTTAATGGATAAACCAATTACTAATGGTAGGGTGACTCGGTGGCTTCTTTTATTACAAGAATTTAACATTACTATCATCAAACGACTTGGTAAAGAGAATTTAGTAGAAGATTTTCTTTCTCATATTCAACATGAGGACGGTACTAAACCCGTTGATGACACTTTTCCCAATGAACATCTATTTGTTGTATCCGTTCAAACCCCTTGGTTCATAGATATTGCCAATTATTTAGCAACTGGGAAATTACCAAATCACTTGTACCCACCCGAGAAGCATCGTATTATAGTACAAATCTCTATCTATTCCTGGGTTGATAATGATCTCTTTCGTACTGGCCCAGATCTTATTATTAGACGATGCATACGGGAAGATGAAATGACAGATATCCTCCATGCATGACATGATGGACCATGTGGAGGACATTTTTTCTGATAAGTGGATGACATATAAAGTGCTGCACTCTGGTTATTACTAGCTGAGAATTTTCAAGGATGTTGCCAAATATGTCAAAGGACACGATAATTTCCAAAGAATGGGTAGACCTACATCTTTTGATCAAATTCCCTTACAGCCTCAAGTCATGATAGAGCCTTTTGAGAAATGGGCCCTGGACTTTGTGGGACCTATCTCTCCCATGTCTCGTAAAAATAAGTATATCCTAGTTTGCACAGACTATGTTACTAAGTGGGTAGAAGCTAAAGATTCGTTTAGGGCCACAGAGAAATCAGTAGTAGAATTCATATATGAAGAAATATTCACTCGATTTAGTGTACCTAGAGAAATTTTTACAAATCAAGTATCTCAATTCACTTCTAAGTTAATGAAATAACTCACCACAAAGTATGGTATTTGACACTATAAATCCTCACCTTATCATCCCTAGACCAATGGCCAGGTAGAATCAACCAATAAAGTACTGGAGGCCATCTTAACCAAAACCATTCACTTACATCATAAGGATTGGGAAGATAGACTCTCGAAGGGTTTGTGGGCCTATCGGATAACATAGAGAAACACTACCAGACATACCCCCTATGAGTTGGTGTATGGAAAACAAGTTCTTTTACCTATCGAATTTCAAGTTAAAACATTTCGTATGGCAGCACAATTAGGAATGAATTTGGATGAAGAACAGAAACAACGAGTGTTACAGATTAATGAATTAGAAGAAATTAGACATGATGCACTCTAAAGAACCATGTTAATACATAATCAATGAAAGAAATGGCATGATCATAAATTTATAAAGAAAAAACAATTTAATACTGGAGATTGGGCATTGCTATTTGGCTCAAGATACAAAAATTTTAAAGGAAAATTAACTACTCATTGGATGGTCCATATGAAGTAGTTACAACTTTCGATAATGGATTAGTAGAAATTAAGACAATTGATGATTCACAAATTTCCTTTGTAGTAAATGGACATAGAATTAGACTTTACCACCAACCAACATCTAAACAGGACTTCGTACAGAATGTTTTACAGTAGAGAGAAATGGAATTGGTTGAAGAGGAAGTCATTCCTCCTCCTCCTGATCCTTAAAAGTTATTTTGGTTTGTCACTATTTGTATATATGTAAATATGCTTGTGTTCGCGTGAATAAATAAGAGTCATTTCTAACAAATTAACTGCATTTTCATTCCTATGATTATTTGTTGCAAGTTTTGCGGAAAGACTCTTTTTCCTTTTTCTTATGAATTATGTAGATGTTTTGTTAAGAATAAATATGAATCATCTAACAAGTGGTGTTGTAGTTTGATTACAAATATTTTATCTTTATAAGTAGCTTATGAAGTATTATTTGAAAAAAAGGGTAGTACTTTAAAATATTTATGATATATCATCACTCTTTCTAGCAAAATTAAAGTTTTTAGTACAACTGAAGAATTTCTTGTATATCATCCTTAACCACTTATTTTATGATTTGTTATGCTTTTTATATATGGTATTTTAATTCAGACATGTACATTTTTTATTTAATAAGAATAGTTGCTTGGAAGACCTACTCTAATTATCATATTCTTCAGATTCTTATACCTATGGACTACTAGTTCATGCTATACTTATTATCAAAACTTGCCTCTTAAGCGTTTTTGTGGTAACTCGAAAGTAAGTGAAATTTATGCTTGTGGGGAACATTACTTGTCATTTCATGAAGAAGATAGACTGAAAGGTCAAAGAACAACTTTAAGTTATTCTCTTTTGACATGATCCATAATTAAGGCCATTATAGAAACTACTTATAAGCTTTGTTCTATATTTGGATTATGTGTTTAGTAGGCTTAGTACTCTCTAGTACCAACCGACTTCCATATACTTAAAATCATTATACGAAGAAAACCCGTCGGGGTACTGAACCAGCCTATTGGCAATGGGTCAATGCTAAGTAATATCTGAAAAGAAGGAAGTTCGATAAATGCAAGTGAACCCATCGGGGTACTGAACAGGCTCGCTGGCAGCGGGGCTATGCTTGCATGGTACCAAGATAAACCCGTCGAGGTACTGAACAACCCTGCTGGCAGTGAGGCAATATTGGGTATAAGAGATCTGGTTAATGCACTACTATGCACATGGTTCGTTTAAAACGATAATATTAGAATATATAAATACATGTGTAGGCCAATTGTTTATGATGTCATTAGAGAATGGTTGTAAGTTGGACTTGGATCCATCCATCTAAGTCAATCAATACCTAGGATATGATTATCCTAGAAATGGAACCCATAGCTGTAAAATCTCACAAACTCTAGGGTTAACTCAAAATATTCTTAAGATGACAAGACATCTTTACAATGAGGCATGGATGACTAGTTTTTCCTATGTCATTTTCGAATTATACTATCATTATTCACTTGAGCTTTCTATACACTCTTATTTCTGATAAATGTACATATCTGAATCATTTCCATTTTCCTAGTTCGTTTTCTTTTTCATGCAGAAATGATTCCAGCATGATAAGACTTTGCATTAAGTTAATTTGAAATTACTTAGTTTTTCTTGTATGGCTTGAGGACACGCCATATCTTTGGTTTGGGGGAGGAAGAGTATGTTGTAAAGATTATACTGTTTTTCTCACCATTTATATAACCGTTTTTTTTTTCTCTGACAAATGACAAATGTTTTCAGGATAATTAGCAGCAATCTGATCCAGCATAAAACATGTTTTTACAGAAAAAGTCTATATGAAGGATCATATGCAGGACCATATTAAGTGTTGAATGCTGGTCTGAATGAAATTACAAATGACAATTTGAATAAAAACTGTGATATTATAGTAATAGTGATTATGTCGAGGTGTTAGCTTAATTTTGTTTGGGCAAAAAGTTAAAATTGGCTGAGTCATACCATGATTATTAAGTCACCTTTATGAGGCCATTATGAATAATTTTGACCTATGATGTTGTATGTTTGTGATCTCGTCTACCTCCATATGGATTCGATATGACCTTATGACCTTTTCAGTCATCATGACTCTGCCACCACCCCTATCCTCTTACCACTCGCACGCGTAAACTATCAAATAAGTCGATCCCCTTATTAAATCAATATTATTATGATCATGAATGTGGTTTATACATTTGTAGTAAGTCATATGTTCAACCTGTCCAATTTTTTACTTTGGACATGGTTGAACTGATTGCAACCTTATGAACTCATTAAAATAGGTGTCCTTGATGGCACACATCTCAATATATTCCATAATGGCACGATCGCCTACGCATGCCGAGCCTTTTGTGTGATCGTTTGGATGATTGAATGAGGCACGTTTTAAATCAACATCGTGTGAGCTTCTACTCTATCTCTATCACTTACTGTTATCCTTGTACAATTGTGTTAGCCACCTTCTTCCTATTACACCATGCAAAATATGTATCCTAGTCTCTCCCTGAACCATGCTGAATTTTTTTGATCCCAAGAGCTACCAAGAATTATTTCAAATGCCATAGTTTCGGGAATGCCGAGAAGTATTTTTCCGTGCCGTCTGGAACCCGTTCTTTCACCTACTGCAAGGGTATGATGAGGAAATATCCCTGCTTTTCATGATGAGTTTCGATGGACAGAAGGCGAGGGTTGGCCATCTTGTCTTCCCAGTAACTGAGGAGTCTATTGCGCTCACAACCAAGCTCCCTAGAGAGGGAATTCGGTGGCATAAGCACTGGTTTGTTCCACGGGCATCTCACAACTTCACCCTTAAACTAGAATACAGGCATGTCACAGGTTTTAAAGGTTTTCATCACAACTGGATTAATCCAGAGTACATTAATCCTTTGACAGTTATCATCGATTTGATCACTTGCGAGGGTAAGTTCACTGTATTTAAAGCCTGTCATATCCGTTTACTAGTGCATTTTATCGATCAGAAATTTCTTAATTTCCCTTTCTATTTTCTTAGAAGTGTAGAGAAGATGTCAAGCTAGGTCAAGAAAAATACCGTTAACCCTAAAGGCAACCTGTATCCCTACAATTTGATTAAACTCTTGATCCTATATCACCTCAAGGAGCAGAACCAATCTTGGGATACCTTTGTGTTTAAAGTTATTAACCTCCATATAAATTTCCAAAAACACCCTCGACATCTTCATAATCATGAACCTATTCAATCTCCACCTGTAGAGGAGAAAATCCCTAATGTTTTTCATCTCAACGATGACACATCGGAGGAGATTCCATCCACTCATACCACCCCTATTATCCCTGCTCAGTTTGTACCCTTATCACGACCTTGCACCAGAAAGCATAGGTAAAAAATTGTCCAGTCCGTGGTTCAGGCTAGCGTCTAGACCGCGGTACAGCTTGATGTTCAGAATGATCATCTAGACGGTATGGCTGAAGTGTATAATCCTGATCCAGACTCACCTTTGTTACCATTGGCTCATGTCTTGGATGAATTGCTGAAGGATGTTGATCACGAAAATGTTCCTGCACCTACACGGGATATGAGTCCTGATAGACACATTCCTTCTGTTGATCTTGATCCACCATCAAGAGATATGAGTCCCCCACAAGAGTCTGAGCAACCTGCAGAGACATCTACTCCACATTAGCTGATGGTAAATCAATTAACTCGGGAATTGGCTCAATCAGTAAGGTGAAATGAAGAGTATGCTAAGATGATCGTAAGTCTTCAGCAAGAGAATAAATATTTGCGCTTACAGGTTAAGACCATTGAAGAACTCAATAAGTCCATCAATGCATCACATAGGTCTCAACAAGAGAGGTGTGCTATTTTGAAATCATAGGATCGAAAATTGAAGTTTAAAACCCTTGTTTTTTCAACCAATTTGAAGGCAGCTGCTAACAAAGCTCAACCTTCTTCTTGATTTATTCTTCCTTTGCTCAGTGGGACCTAGCATTTCTCCGGTTTGAGGGAATGTTGATCCCAGTTTTGCTATCATTTTTGGCTGTTAATTTACATGTTTGACATATGTTTTGTCACCTTTTTGGTATGTTTTCTTTCATGCACCTCGCTATTCAACCCTAGGTACGACTATATTTCAGGTTTATGAAAGTTCTGGTTCATCCTTTTTATTTCATGATTTTATTAGTTAAAATGATGATATTTGATATATGTTTGATTCTCAATTCGTTATTGCCGACTATAGCCCTCAACGATCCAACGAACAGACAATGCATCCACCCTAGATATGCGTAGAGCATATCCAGCTCATCGTTCAGTCCACTGAGCCAACCGTACATTGTTTTTGATGGATTCCCAAGCGTTAAAGTATGGAACGGTTTGCAAAATTCCTATATTCCACGCGTCTGGATGGTAGCACGATCCTTGTTCTAGAAGGCCTGTGAGTGTGCTCCTCTGCTTGACACCATGCCACCAAGCCATGCCATCAACCATGCCAAAGAAGACCCATATGACACCTCATGTGCGAGGAGAACTGATGCGTGATGAAGTAGGAATGAGCACTGTGTGTTGGCTCTTGATCAATTAGTTGTCATAACGGTTGACTAAATTTAGAGAGCGGTCGACCACTAAACGGTCGACTTGCTCACCTATGTAAACATTATATATACTAGCCTCTACGCAAGTGCTTAGTTAGCCTCTTTTACATGTAATCAATCATTTTGAAGGACTTTGTAATACTATTTCTCACTTTTATAGAAGTTATGCTTGTTAGTTTTTCAACATTAAGCTAGCATTATTAGGATCTTTAACTGAGAGAATAACAAGCACAGCAATCAAACACAAGAGACAATGAACACAGTGTTTTTCCTCGGGGAAACCATAAAGGAGAAAACCCCACAACTTCCTTAGAGATAGAATCAACACAAAAGGTAAAACCCCAAAACAGTAAGATGCACTCCTAACAGCAGTAACCTTCTTCTTGTCTAGCCCCAGTGTCTTCTCGTTCCTCAACTATGCGCTACACTTGAGTGTGTATGAGTTGTGTGATAAATAGAGGCTCTAGTTCTCTATTTATACTAATCCTGACATGACTAAAACGCTACCTGGGCCGACCTCTACTTGGAGAGTCTAATAACCCTAGTGCCCCGGAACTGCGGGGACTTTAACCCTTAGACAATCGGAGGGTTACCCACTATGACTTGACATGACTTGTTTACATTATAGATCCTCCCGATCGGAACATCGGGGCATGACAACATGACTCAATTACATAATAGATACATCCCAGAATAAACATCGGGTTACAAGACATAAAATACATAGATGAATACATTCTGAAGTTACACATACATCAACATTCCCTCTTAACTAGGAAGGTATTCTCTCGACACAATTTTCATCATTGGTCTTCTTCTCTGGATCTTCTTGTCATCTGCATCTCCAAGTCATCTTTATCTTCATGCCATCTTCTTTTCTAGATCTATATCATCACTGGATCTGGATCATCACTGGACATCATCATTGGATCTGGATCATCACTGCTAGATCTAGATCATCACTCGATCTAGATCTCTTGGAGTCATTATAACTGGATCTGGATCATAGCTCGATCTGGATCTCCTCTGGTCATCATCATATGTGCTATCTCATGATTCTTCTCGTCACAGGAAGTTCTACAGAGCCAGCCTTCTTTCATGCTGGTTGTAGGCATAGCCAACATGTAGGTCTTCTTTAGCACTTACATCTGACCTACTCGTCAGAAAGGCATAGTACTCACTTCCATCTAGGCAGGAACATATCCTGCTCACAGTGATGAAAGAACTTCGTACTTTCATCCAGGCGGGAATCACATCCTTCTCACAATGATGGAAGATTTCCATACTTCTATCCAGGCAGGAACACATCCTACTCACAATGATGAAATATTTCCATACTTTCATCCAGGCTGGAATCACATCCTGCTCACAATGATAGAATATTTTTGCACTTACATCCATCCAGGCGGGAACACATCCTACTCACAATGATGAAATATTTCCATACTTTCATCCAGGATGGAATCGCATCTTGCTCACAATGATGGAAAGGCTCTACACTTACATCTGACTTGGTAGGAACCAAATCCTACACCCTCGTCAGAAGGGCATGCACTCACATCTGACCTGGTAGGAACTAAATCCTACACCCTCGCCAGAATGGCCCCCAATCCCAGACTAAGCTATCTGGTAACGGACCAGGTGCCTCCACTCTCCCGAAGAGTGGCAGTTTCCCTTACATCTCTCCTACTCGATAGAATGACCAACACTCACATCTGATATGGGAGGAACCTAATCCTTTAGCCATGACAGAATGGTTCAGCCCTTACATCTGACCTACTCATCAAAATGGCTCTCTCAGTCCTGGACTGAGTGTTCCTGGTAACTGACCAGGTACCTCCATTCCCAGAATGGCGGTTGCCCTTACATCTGTCCTACTCGACAGAATGGCTAGCACTCACATCTATCATGGAAGGAACCAATCCTCTCACCATGACAAAATGGCTCAGCCCTTATATCTGACCTACTCATCAGAATGGCTATGGATCTTAGCATTTATATCTGACATGGAAGGAACCAAATCCTCTCACCATGACAGAATGGCTCAGCCCTTACATCTGACCATGGAAGGAACCAATCCTCTCACCATGTCAGAATGGATATGGGACTCATCACTTTCCCTTGGAGGAAACCTTGATCTGGAGAACACCAAGCTTCTCCTTGAAGTACTCGAACTTCACCTTGGCCAATGAATTCGTCAACACATCAACTATTTGTTCCTTTGTAGCAACAAACTGAGCTTCACTACTCCCCTCTGCACCATATCCCTGATATAGTGATATTTGATCTTGATATGCTTCGACTTGTCATGGAATACTGGATTCTCTGACAACTTCACACAACTCTAGTTGTCACAATGTATACAAGTAGCATTCAACTGGAGATCAAATAAATCAGACAGTAGCTTCCTCAGCCATACTGCCTCACAACTAGCTGAACAAGCTGTGACATACTCTGCTTCACCTGTACTCAGTGCCACACAGGATTGCTTCCTGCTAAACCAAGAAATCATACTTGATCCCATACTGAAGCAACACCCTGAAGTGCTCTTCCTATCGATGGCACTGCCTGCTCAATCTGAATCAACATAACCCTCCAGGTTAATCTTCTGATTCGCATCGTACTTGAGCCCATAATCAACTGTACCCCTCAGGTATCTCAGAATATGCCTTGCAGCAATCAAGTGAACATTTCTTGGATATGTCAAGAATTGGCTCAAGGTGTTCACAGCAAAGCAAATGTCTGGTCTCGTGTTCATCAGGTACATCAATGACCCAATCATCTGACGATACATCGTAGCATCAACCGACTCTGATGAAGTATTGCTCAATAGCTTTAGGTTCGATGCCATAGGTGTAGCCATGGCCTTGCAGTCCATCATCCCAAACCTCTTTAGGATCTCTACTGCATACTTCCCTTGTCCAAGGAAGATTCCATCCGCACTATGCCACACCTCCATACCTAGAAAATAATGCATCATACCCAAGTCCTTCGTATCGAACTCGGCAGCAAGCTTTCTCTTCATATCAGCAATCAACCCATCCATACCTATTACAAACAGATCATCTACATATAGTAGAAGCATCACTGGGTTTCCATCTTCAACCTTGTAGTAAAGGTTGGAATCTGCTTTACTCTTGGTAAAGCCCAAACTGGATAGAAAGCTATCAATTCTGCCGTACCATGTCCTGAGTGCCTGTTTCAAACCGTACAGGGATTTCTTCAATTTTCACACATGAGACTCCTTGTCACGTGTCTCAAAACTGAGTGGTTGTTCTACATATACTTCCTCTTCCACTACACCATTCAAGAAAGCAGTCTTGACATCCATCTAGTGTATCTTCCATTTCATCACTGCAGCCAGAGCAAGTACTGATCTGATGGAAGTGTATTTGGCTATAGGTGCAAAGGTTTCTTCATAATCTATTCCTTCTTTCTGAGAGAAACCCCGAGCCACAAATCTTGCCTTATATTTTTCAATGCTACCATCTGCAGCATGCTTGATCTTGTAGATCCATTTGGAAGTTACAATTGACTTCCCTTCTGGTCTTGGGACAACATCCCAAACATCAATCTTCATGATCGACTGATACTCTTCAATCATAGCATCCTTCCATTCTTTCCATTCTTCTGCTTCTTCATAACTGGAAGGTTCTTTATCATTGAAATCACATATTAAAGCTACATAACTGGGATAGGATTTGGTCCTCTTTATTTCTCTGTGATTCTCTTCTGGAGCCCCATATCTTTCCACACCTTGGATAAGTTCTCGTACCCAAGCAGGTTTCCTCTTATGAGGATTATTCTCCAGAGGTGGATCTACAGGTCTTTGTGGTTCTTCAAATTCTTGAACTTCTTCTTGAATTTCTTCGTTCATGGTTGTATCATGAATTCTAGGTGCTTCTGCTTCTTCAGGTTCTTCAGCAGGTCTCTTTCTGGATTTGTTGTAAGCTGTGTCTTCATCAAATGTCACATCCCTGCTGATGTCAATCTTCTTGTATCCTGGGAAATATATTCTGTAAGCCTTGGAGCTTTCAGAGTATCCCACAAATATACCCTTCTTTCCTGAAGGATTTAATTTTGTTCTCTTCTCTCTTGGGATGTGTATGTACATTGGACAGCCAAATATTCTGAGATGGCCGACTTTTGGTTTCTTGCTGGAGAATACTTCTTCAGGAGTCTTGTTCTTGAGTACTCTATGTGGAGTATGGTTTTGTACATACACCACCGTTCTGGCAGCTTCCGCCCAAAGATGCATAGGAAGATCTTGATCATGAAGCATTGCTCTTGCAACTTTCATGATAGTTCTATTCTTCCTCTCCGCAATCCCATTCTGTTGTGGATTATAAGGAGTGGACAACTCCCTCTTAATCCCTGATTCTTTGCATAGCTCTTTGAATTCATTTGAAGTGAATTCTCCACCATTATCTGATCAAAGGTTCTTGATCTTCTTTTCAGTGTGATTTTCGATCAAGGCTTTGAATTCCTTGAACTTGCTGAATACTTCATCTTTGTTCTTCATGAAGTAATCCCATGTCTTCCTAGAAAAATCATCAATAAAGGAAACATAATACGCATACCTGCTTAGTGAGTTTGATGACATAGGACCGCATACATCGGAGTGGATGATTTCCAAGATTCCTTTTGCTTGCTTTCACTACTTGGAAATGACTTCTTTGTATTCTTCCCTTTTGCACATCCTTTGCAGACCCCATCATGTTTTGCTTGGATTTCTGGAAGACCTTCGACAGCTTTGCATGCAATAGGTAGTGCTCTATAATGCACATGTGCAAGCCTTCTATGCCAAAGTTCACTTGGCTCTACTGTGTCATGGACCAAGGCTTGTTTTGGATGGCCCTTCAATTTGTACAATCCTCTTTCTTGTTCTCCAATCACTACCGCATCATCTATAGTCTTTCCTTTTCGCCACATGATGACTTGACCATCTATGAATGCAACCCACATTCCTTTTGCATCTAATGCTGATATGGAAAGGAGGTTCTTCTTAAGTCCTGGCACAAACAATACTTCCTTCTTTGTTAGAGAATTTCCAGAGTCTATCTTATAGGAAGATTCCCCACTACCTTTTATTGGATATTGGTAGTCATCTCCTAGCTTCACCTTGTGAGATGATTCATGTTCTGACAGTCTCACAAAGAATTCCTTGAATCTAGTCATGTGTTTGGAATCCCCACTATCTATAATCCAATCATCACTTCCATGAGTAATGCTACCTGTGACAGTGGAGATCAAAACATATTCATCCTCGCTTGAAGAGTCTTCACTTTCATATCTGGATATTTTCTTGGATGGTTCATCATCCTCTGTAGTATGAGCATGATGTCTTCTTTTGTTGATCCTCTTTGTTGGCTTTGGTTTCCTAGGACAATTCCTTGCGTAATGTCCTGCTTCATCGCATTTATAACATATGATCCTAGATAAATCTTTTCTAGTGTTATCTTTGTGAGAGTGCTTACCTCTGAAGTGATGATTTTTCCTTCTTGTTGACTTGGAGTGTACCGTGAGAGATTGATCTTCACTTCCCATCTTTTCTTATCGAGCTGCTACCCAAGCTTCTTCTTGAGAGAACTCTTCCCATAGTCTGCTGAATTTGACTAACTTCTTTCTAGCATAGATTCCTTGGATGAAATAATCCCATGACCTAGGAAGGCCATTCAAGGTAGTGATCACAATCTCTGCATTTTCCACTTCTTCATCTACTGCTTCTAGTTGTTCCTTGATCTGAGAAACTCTTGTGAAGTAAGACTGGATGGTCTCTGCATTCTGAATCTTCACATTCTTCAGTTGGTTTCTTAGAGTCATCTTCTGGTTTATGTTCTTCCCTTCAAACAATTTGGTTAGGGAATCAAACATAGCTTTAGGTGTCTTGAGAGAGGACACCTATGGGATAAGGTGATCCTTGATAGAATCAGCAATGATTCTCTTTGCCATAACCAACTTCTTCTTATGCGAGGCCTTAGCTTCATCTCCCTCTGGAACTGGAACCTCCTCATGGATGTAGGAGTCTAACTCATTCTCTTCCAGGACCAGGGGGGTCCTATACTTCCAAGCTCGAAAGTTACCAGATCCCTCAAGATTTTCATCAAGCTTGGTATGATGAGACATCTTAACTGAGAAACTCAAATGGAAATACAAAATATTTTAGATCTTACCAGGTCAAGATGTCGGATCTGAAATTTGAGCTGAAATCCTGCAGAGCTGGTTCAGGAGCAAATTAGGGTTTTTCTTTTTCGGAGTTCTGTCCACCCAAATGCCTTGAAATTTGTCCCTAACTTCGATTTTTGGGAGGAGATCAATCCAAGCTTGGGCTCACTAAAAATTTCCTCTTCTGTGAAAATCCCTAATTTCCGGCAGCAGTGATAGGTCCACAACTGAAAAACCTCAGAATTGGATTCTGCTTTGACAGAAAGATTCGCCCTAAGGAGGAGAGTTATTCCACCTTACTTTTGCTGAAAATATGTGGAGAGAGATCCACAAACTAGGAAGCCCTAGTTCCCGCAGCTGCACAGTGTCTTCTTCTTAGGTTAGCTCTGATACCATGTTAGTTTTTCAACATTAAGCTAGCATTATTAGGATCTTTAACTAAGAGAATAACAAGCACAACAATAAAACACAAGAGACAATGAACACCGTGTTTTTCCTCGGGGAAACCATAAAGGAGAAAACCCTGCAAATTCCTTAGAGATAGAATCAACACAAAAGGTAAAACCCCAAAACAGTAAGATGCACTCCTAACAGCAGTAACCTTCTTCTTGTCTAGCCCCAGTGTCTTCTCCTTCTTCAACTATGCGCTACACTTAAGTGTGTATGAGTTGTGTGATAAATAGAGACTCCAGTTCTCTATTTATACTAATACGGACATGACTAAAACCCTACCAAGGCTGACCTCTACTAGGAGAGTCTAATAACCCTAGTGCCCCGGAACTGTGGGGACTTTAACCCTTAGACAATCGGAGGGTTACCCACTATGACTTGTTTACATTATAGATCCTCCTGATCAGAACATCGAGGCATGACAACATGACTCAATTACATAATAGATACATCCCAGAATAAACATCGGGTTACAAGACATAAAATACATAGATGAATACATTTCGAAGTTACAAATACATCAACAATGCTCATGCTATGTATGATCCTATTCATGTAAAGCATTTAGCGAGCCATCACTCTGATTGTTGGGAGGGCCCCTCATCAACCAAAGGTTTCATTCTTATGTGTATTTTTCTTTATCTGCATTAGTTTAATTTCATTTATAATTTGTTATGTAATTTGGTTTTTCTGCAAATACTTGTATCATTGTTTCCAGTAGCATAGATTACCTTATAATTTTGTGTTGTTAAAGTAGTTTCATTTCCAAAGATAATTAACCAGTTGTGCGCATAGCTTTGCTTTCAGTTTGTTTTCTAGCCTTCCTTTCAGCATTAGGTTCGGTTTCATTGTTACAGTCAAATAGAATTTAGTTAGTTTAATTTTGTAGGTTTAGTTTGGTTGTAGTTAGGTTTAATTTTTTCAGTTTTTATCTTAGTTTTAGACTTAGTTCAAGTACATTTCAGTTTGTTTTATGATAGGAAGCAGTTTCTTTTTATAACTATAGGCTAGCATAAGTCATCTGTTCATAGTAGGTTCGATTTTATTTACTTGTGCTTTGTTATAAATTCACTTAGTTATATTTCAATTTGTTGAAAAATACAATAGACAATGATGTCTTTAAATATGAATTAGTTTAAGTTACTTTACTGTTGAATTTAATTATCAAATAGGTTTAATTCTTGTTCCTTTGCATTTTACTATCATATGCATGAATAAGTTGATCTCGAAATCATTTAGTTTAACTATTTATTAAAATTCTAGTGTTTTATGTATACAGACTGTCATTCGGACAACCTGTTTAGCTTGTCTATCAGACCTACCTTCCAGTCTGTTATCCATCCCTTCATTCAGCCTTTAGTGTTTTTAATATGTTTTAATCCTGTTTCTTTAGCTTTTTTATTATGTTTTGACTATGGTAGTTAGATAATAGTCATATTTATTATTAGAACAATAGGTTAGACTGTTTAAATTATTAATTAAAGTTTTGTTCTTATTTTTCTCTCCTTTCACCTTATGTTTTGAGTTATGTCTTGTGTTTCGGTTTATTGTGGTTTCTGATTTCTTTCTTCGGTATTGTTGAGATACCTTGTAATAATATCTTTGGTTTGGATTGATTTATCCTTTTGTATAGAGAGTTTAGGGTTAGATATGTCAATTTTAGGAAAGTACACTAGCACTTTGTAGATTGGTTATAGTAGTAGGAACTTTTTCCTTTCACTATGTGATTACTAAAAATACTTAGAGAGTAGGACTTAAATGAGTTATCTTTATTAAGTTTTCTACTTGCTTCTTCTTTATTAAGTTTCCTACTTGCTTCTTAAATTAAATCTTCTTTATTAAGCTTTGTACTTGCTTCACAATTAAATATTCTTTATTAAGTTGTCTACTTGCTTCTTTTATTAAGGTTTGTTATTTGTCTATAAGCTATATTTTCTTTACATTTGAATTGGTTATAAGCTAGAATAATTTGCTTATGGAATAGATCATAATGTTTACTATCACCTGTAATTGGACATTCCTTAGTTTGCACATATTTGTAGAAGTTAAATTAGATTTGATTCCGTTTAGTTTCTTTACTTCTTTCGAAAGTCATTTTGATACCACTCGTGCTCCTGTTCAAATCACAATGAATGCTTATCCTCAGAACAACCAAGGAGAGTGGAACTAGATAGTTTAGTTTAGCCATTATGTATAGTTGTTAGTTGCATGTATAGTCTAATTGTTGCAGTTTGTGAAAAATATCTAGTGTTGTAATTTTGTTTTCTTGTATAGTTAGTTTCTGAAGTTATTTATAAAAGCTTTATAATTCTTAGATTAAGAAGCATAATAGTTGATTACCAGGAAGTTTACCTTCTTTAGTATTGTTCATATCCTTACTTTCAGTACTTGTTTATAGAGTAGAGTAGTATAGCTTGATACTGCTTTGGTCTAGTATTATGTTCTAGTCTAATTGTCTTAATAAGTTGAATTTATAGGCGTTTGACTCGGTTTTTCATTTTGAAAGATCTTTCGATATTTTCTTTGTTAAAATATTTCTACGATGCCCTAGGAACCCCTCTACCTTCGCATATACTTTGTGTCAACTCGAATTCTACTAACCTTGGTCGATAATTAAATATTAGGTGGATTATTTAAGTCATTATAACACCCAACAACATCAACAACCAATGTTGATGAGACTCCTTCAAAGAAGGAAAAAGAAGATAAGCTTAAGGGAATTGCAGATGATCTCCGAAAAGAGTATTTCTTCTAGTTCACTCAAAATACATGTACACCAATGACAATATCATCTTTGGATGGTCTATTATACTAAGTTACTATCATTATTTATATACTTAATGAATACAAATAAGGAAGACTTCAGTAAGTTATATAATTTCCAAAAGAAGAAAGATCAAGAGTGCCATGTCAGATGATGAAGCAAAGTTCCCTCCCAAAAACTCCATTGACCTTTGCAAGGAGGCAAAAGTCAAGAGGGAGCCACAAAAACAAATCAATATAAGTATTTGATACTTTGTGTAATACTTTTTATTTGCTTGAATTGAATTGTTATTTTATTTGATGAATACCATAATTGTTTAAATTTGTGTTGGTTAACCCCTGTGGACATTCATGTCATATGTTACAGAATAGGTCCATTGTGAAGATTGTGGAGATGATTATTCATGATCAATGCCTACCCATGATATTATTGGAAGATGTATTTAGTACAATAGGCTATTCTCATATCAAGTGTCCTTACCGATATTAGGGGACAAGACTATTGAGGAAGCATTCACAAAAGTAAATCCAGAGATAATCCTTGGTGGACCAACATGCACCAATGTATAAATGAAGAAGACAAAGATCCATTATTGAGATCTACCTATATGGAATTCATCCTTGGGGCCTAAATTCATATGGATAGAGGTGAATGGTCTAGAAAATGGCATTCAATCTCCCATTATCTCGAGTATATGGTGTGGAGATATTAACCCAAACATGAAGCTCCAAAGGATGAGTGTTCCTCTAGTACAGTGGTCATCCTTTTGATTATTGAAACAAGCCAACATAACCAGTGGATCTACTAAGAGATGATGTAGTGATTAGGAAGAAGATAGAATGATCTCATGATCCTTATAGGATGCAAGAAGGAATACATCTCCAATTGATACTTCTAATAAAGAGAACAAAAGACCTCAAAGGTTCTCATGTTGTATAGCATTGATGTGTCACATCATTGATTCCAAACCTTCCAATGATGAGGATGCAACAAGCCATTAGGTTTGGAAGTATATCATGATCAATCCATCATGAATAATGATGTGAGGGAGGAAATTATGAGACTATAAATGCATTCAATGATGACTTCCAAGTGGATACACAAGATCAAACATGTAGTTCTAACCATCATTAGAGATGACTCATGAAGGACAAGTAGTTTGGGAATTCATAGGGAGTCATGGATAATAGATGAATACACAATATAAAAAAGTGAAGAGGGAGCAAGATACTCATATGAAAAGAGTGCAAAGTGTCTATATGCAGAGGGAGAAATATACTAAAATGCAGTGGGAGTAGTATCCTCTAATAAAGATTGAGTAGCTTGTTGATGATAAAGAAGGCTTTATACAGACTCAAGCAGTAACCCATGATGTGATATGTTAGGATAGACATATTTTTGATTAATGATATGGATTCCAACCTTTACTACAAGGTTGTATGATTTATGATCTCTTTCGTTGCAGGAACATTGAAGTTCAGTGTTGAATACAACAAAGATTTGGCCTTAGAGTTCAAGATGAAGGATCTCATCCTGATGCGTTACTGCTTAATATTATAAGTGTGGCATAGACAAGATCAGATCATCCTCAAACAATGGGAGTACACAATTGAGATCCAGAGAGATTCAAGATATTGAAATGTAAGCCCATGACTATCACTATGATGACAATCTAAAGAAGTTGAGTGATCCCACTTCAGATTCAGATTTGGTGATGTACAAAATCAATTATATCCTTAATGATATATTTGTTTTACAACGAAGCAAGTTTTAAGGTACCTATGTGGTATATTTGGATATAACTTGAGATGTATATCAAGTAGAGAATTGAAGCTTAAAGTTGTTCATATTTTGACTGAGAGAAGTACAATTGAAAGAAAGAGAATATTGAAGTGTTTCTTCATCTTAGATTAGTTATGATATTGCGGATTAGAGGGAGGAAGGATTCTGTAGAAATAGAGAGAATTATCGCTAGAATATTATTTGATCTGGAGATCAAATATTACTTCACCCTAGACATGATGCAGGATGGAGCGGTAAATATATTGTACATATAAACGGAGGAGCAAATAGATAATATTTTCCCCAATCCCTTGTCCAAGAAAATTTTTGTATACTTTAGGGATGAACTTGGGATGATGGAGAATACCTCTCTAAGTGAGAGGAAATATTAATGGATATGCAACATCATGAACATGAGCATACATACATTCATGTGAAATGAATAATCCAATTGAGAAGACATTGTTATGTATCTAAATATTTATGAGCAATTATTTTAAATATTAAATGTAATATTAGTTAAAGTTAAACGTAGGGTCACACCATTTCATCGAAACGATGTGTTTTGACCTATAAAAGGTCTTCTCACTTATTGTAAAAATCATCATTTTAATAATTATCTTCATTGTGAATAAATTCAAAATATGTGGGTTTAGTTTTCTCTGCTCCAAGTGGGATCAGAGCCAGGTTCGACTCCTTGGAACCTTTTGCAACTTGATTCTTCTCCACCTCTCACTTGTTCCACGTTATGCTCCATCCCTCTGCACTGTCCTTCCACTACCGCACTCCCTCATCTGCCTTCTACCACCACCATATGCTCCACTGCACTGCCTTCCCCACCACACCACCTCCCCCATTTGTACATCCTTGGCACCTTCCCATCATCCCCACTCCACGCGTCGTCCTTCTCCTATGTGCGTCCATCCTATTGGTTGTCCAACTCCTCTGCGCATCCATCCTTTGCGTTGTTCTGCTCTTCTACACGTCCTCCTCACTGCGTCGTCATCCCACCTCCACAACCTGAAAAAAACAAAAAATAAATATTATAAAATAATATTTATTTCAAATATATTATAATATAATATATTTATAATATTTCAATTTTGTTTTATTATATTACAACAAAATATTAAAATAAAAGATTTTATTATATAATAATTAATATAATCATTAATTATTATCCTTAAAATCTCACCATCCTTAGTAAAACAAAAAAAAAATCCTCCTTGTACAAGGAGTATGTCAGAAATGAAGGAAATTAAGGATAGAATGGAGATTTTGGAAAAATACCAAGCCCATGATTCTAAACACCTCGAAGTGTTACACTCAAGACTCAACCAAATCGAAGCAGAACTACACAAAGGAAAAAATGAATTATTAGAAACTGTCAAAAAAGAAGTCAACGAAGCGGTATCTTGGGAGATGGAAGGAGTAAAAAGGGAAATATCAGTATTGTTCAAATCCGGATCAAGAAAAATTGAGCAGCATTTAGAAGGTACAATTACCAAATTAGTTGGAAAGGTGTCAAAGGAGGACCAACCATCCTCAAGTTCAATCCATCATAAGACAATGCCTCCTAGAAGGGAAATTCTACACAATGAAATCGATCATGATTACTCTCCAAATCATGAACAACCGCTCTCTCCTCCAAAAAAAAGTGGATATCAAATGAAACCCAAGTTAGAATTGTCAAAATTCAATGGCGACACAAAACAGAGTGTGGCATGGATCAGTAAGGCAAAATAATTTTTTTCCATACACAATATCACAGTTGACGAAGAAATGATGAAATATGCCTCGATGCAACTAGAATATTGGGTATACAACTGGTACATGTGGTGGAAGGTTACAACACAGACAATTAAGTGCAATTGGAACACGTTCAAAAACAATTTCCTTAATACGTTTGAATATTTAAAAGAAAAATACTTTTTCACAAAACTCGCCAGACTACAGCAGAAAGGTGACGTCGATGAATACACCGACGAATCGGAATCCCTGGTGACACGTGTGCCAAAAATCACAGAAATTCAACGCTTACAAACTTATGTGTACGAACTAAAAACCTATATCAAAGATGAACTAGAGCTACTAAATGTATCAACCTTGGACAAAGCAAGACACAAGGAAAAAATCATTGAGGAAAAGATAAAAAAGACGTGGAACATTAACCATGATAAAGATCAAAGTTCCATCCAAAAAACCAAAACCGACACCAAATACCAGCCACCATATCTAAGAAGTGACAACAAACCCACTTTAGAAGTCCAACGAATGAAAGAAGGAAAGTGTAAATTTTGCGGAGAGAAGTGGGACCCAGGACATAGATTTTTGAAAAGAGAGACCACCAAGAACTTATATCAATGTGAAGTAGAAGAGGAAGATAAGTTTGACAGTGAGGAATCCGACATAGAAGAAACTTGTGACATCTGAAACTCTCCATCAGATTCAGAAGATGAAGAAACTCCCTCCGATATCAATTGCAGCCATAATAGGAATACACCAACCACATACATTAAAACTTAAAGGGCATATAAAAAATAACAATGTTGTCGTCCTATTCGACACAGGAAGTACTCATAATTTCATTGATGTAAGTGTTTCAAAGAGGCTTAACCTTTTCATATATCCAGTACCCAACATGAAGGTAATGGTCACAGATGGAAAATAGATAAAAAAAAAAGTGGGAAAATTCCATAAAGTTAAATTGCAAATACAAGACTATAACGTTGAGTCATAATTTTATGCAGTACCCTTAGGAGGATTTGATGCAGTATTAGGAATTCAATGGGTGCAAACACTAGGTACCTACTCAACAAACCAACAAGAACACTTTATAAAGTTTAAGTGGCAAGGAGAAAAATACAAATTGTATGGATTCCAACCCCCTAGCAGACAAATTGTGTCATCCCACAAAATGGAGAAGCTAATTCTAAAGGGAGCACCAACATATGTCGTACAATGCCAAGAGATGGAATTATTAACTTTAGAAGTGGTTAATCCAGGTAAACCAGAGATCCAAGGACTAATTCAAAAGTACAAAAAAGTATTCGAATATCTCCCCATGGAGTTACCACCAGAAAGGAAGATCGAGCATGTCATTGAAATCAAGTCTGGATCAAGCCCTGTCAATTTTAAACCCTATAGGTACCCACACCATCATAAGACGGAGATTGAAAGATTAATCCTCGATTTACTGAAGTGTGGAGTGATTACAAAAAGTCGGAGTTCTTATGCTGCACCAGTAGTATTGGTACGAAAGAAGGATGGGTCATTTAGGTTATGCATTGACTACATAGGACTAAACAAGATAACTATTAAAGAAAAATTCCCCATTCCATTTATCGATGAAATGTTGGACAAGCTGCATGGCGCAAGGTACTTTTCAAAATTAGAATTAAGGTCGGGATATTACCAAATTAGATTAAGGCTAGAAGATGTGACGAAGACATCTTTCCGAACCCATGAAGGACATTATGAGCTTAAGGTAATGCCTTTTGGGCTAACTAATGCTCCAACGACATTTCAAGCAACCATGAATAACCTGTTTCAGCCATTCCTAAGGAAGTTTGAACTATTTTTTTTTATTAAATCCTTATATACAGTAATACATGGAAGGACCATCTCATACATGTGGAACAAGTACTCTCTATTTTAAAAGAAAATCAGTTCTACGCCAAGATGCCCAAATGCACGTTCGGTAAGGAATAAGTGAGCTATCTTGGTCACATAATATCTAAAGAAAGAGTCAAGGTATATCCAAAAAGAGTCAAATCAATCACATAATGGACCAAACCTACTAACATCTCCAAGTTAAGGGGATTCCTCGGGATAACTAGATACTACCGAAGATTCATCCGGGATTATGCGCACATAACTGCTCCCTTATCCAACCTTCTAAAAAAGAATGCATTCCAGTGGAGTGAAGAAGAAGATAAATGTTTTGAATCCTTGAAAGGAATTATGTCCTCCACACATGTACTAGCTACCCCATACTTCTCCAAACCATTTGTAATAGAATGTGGTGCTTTAGGTTATGGTTTGGGAGCAATACTAATGCAAGATGAACACCCGATAGATTTTGAGAGCAGGAAATTAAACAAGAGAGAGAAATTGAAGTCTACATACGATAAGGAAATGCTGGAAAATATGCAAGCATTGGAAAAGTGGAAAAAATACATCCTAGGGAGAAAATTCATGATCCGCACAGACCACAATAGTCTTCAATACCTACTTCAACAGAAAACCTTGTCCACAGAACAACAGAAGTGGATAGAAAAAATCGTTGCTTTCGACATGGAAATAATACACAAAAGGGGAAGGAAGTGTAGTCACATATGCACTCTCTAGAAAAGATGAGGATATTACCTCTTACTCCATATCAGTCGCAATTATAGAATGGCTAGATGAAATACGAAGCGAATACGCTAAGGACCCAGAAACAAGATCTATAATTAACAATTCCAACCATGACCCCAAGTTTGAATGGAAAAATGATATCCTTTGGTATAAGGGGAGGATTTATTTAAACTCAGAATCTAAGTTCAAGGTTAAGGTAATGAATGAATCCCATGATTCACCAGCTGCAGGATAGTAGGATTCTTCAAATATTATTATAATGCAAGAAGGTCATTTTTCTGGAAGGGAATGCAAAAATATATCCAACAATATGTGCCAAAATATGACAAATGCTAGAGGAACAAAAGAGAAAATGTTTTAACCCCAGGGTTACTCCACCCCCTACACATTCCAAACCAAAAATGGGAAGAGATATCAATGGACTTCATCGATGGGCTACCTCCGTCAAAAGGAAAGGACAAACTCTTTGTAGTGATCGATCGATTAACCAAATTTGCACACTTCATGACAATAAAAAAAACAGACACGACAAAACAAATTGCATATATATTTTGCAAAAATATCTACAAATTACATGGCTTCCCAAAAGTCATCATCAATGACAGAGATGAAAAATTTAATGGAAAAATTTGGAGGGAGTTTTCAAACAAGTAGGCACAACACTCAATATGAGCTCAACTTACCACCCCCAAACAGATGGTCAGATTGAAGTCGCAAATAAATGCTTAGAAGCGTATCTATGTTGTTTCGTAATAGATAAACAAAACCATTGGTCTCAATGGTTACACTTAGCAGAATGGTGGTACAATTCAACATACCACACCTCCGCAAAAATGACCCCCTTCCAATCTTTATATGGGTATGAACCTCCAAATTGGAAGGAGTTATTTCGAAATGATACTAATGTTCCAGAAGTAAGGAACCAACTAGAGAAATCTCAAAAAATAATTGACTCTACTCAAGGATAACTTAGTCATGGAACAAAACCGTATGAGGAAACAAGCGGATCAATGCAGAACCGAAAGAGAATTTGAAGTAGGAGACTGGGTGTTCGTAAGACTCCAACCTTATAAACAGGTATCCCTTAAAATTGGAGGAAAAAACAAGTTGGCCCCAAAGTTCTATGGACTGTACAAGATTACCAAGAATATTAGTCAAGTTGCGTCTAAATTACAATTACCTGATAAAAGTCATATCCACAATGTCTTCCATGTATCATGTCTCAAAAAGATGTTGTGGCAACATTAAACATTGCAAACAATACTTCCTATGTTAGATGATGAAGGAAGGATAATTTGGGAACTAGAGTAAATCATTTCAACCAGAGAAAGAAGGCTTCGTTCTTGAACACGCATGGAATATCTCATTAGGTGGAAGAATTTTCCAAATGAAGATGCATCATGGGAGACAAAACAATTTCGTCAACAATATCCGTCTTTAACCTTGCTTTGAGGACAAAGCGTTATAAAAGACGACGACAATGTTATGTATCTAAATATTTATGAGAAATTATTGTAAATATTAAATGTAATATTAGTTAAAGTTGAACGTAGGGTCACACCATTTCATCAAAACGGTGTGTTTTGACCTATAAAAGGTCTTCTCACGTATTGTAAAAATCATCATTTTATAATTATCTTCATTGTGGATAAATTCGAAATATGTGGGTTTAGTTTTCTCCGCTCCAGACATTCATTCGTGTGAAATGAATCGTTCTAATGAGAAGTATAGACATCATAGTACCAAAGGCATATGTAGTACAAGTACTGCACAAATCCAGATGCAATGCAAATGCAGTACTAAAGGACATTCTCACCAAGATAGTAACTTGGTGCATAATGTCTCCCCCGTGGAGAGGGAGTGTTGATGTTCTCATGGTTCCAACATCGGGCAAACATTTTGGAAATCATTCTCTTAGAGGTTCACGACCCATGGAGAGAATATTCCCTTCATCAAACTGATTAGTCATATGTTGAATATGTGTATAGAGGGATTGGATGTTTGTTCTAGTCGAATCATGTGTTGATTGGAGTAGTAATACGCTACAGGTCACATTATGTACTCACTATGTGGGAGTGCTCCATAGTGGGACTGATATATTCTTAATAGAGTGAAATGATTTTTATATGTTACAAGGATATATTATCTCCTTGTATATTATACAAAGTCTAATCCAATGTTGAAGTTGACAATTGGCTCTAAGAAGTTTTTGAGAATTCTTAGAGCATGGTCAAATCAACATTAGAGCTCTTGGGGAAGAATATGACCACATGTGATGAGACATCAATGATGATAACTTTTCAATGATGAAGAAATTCCCATGAAGTAAAAACGATACATTGAACAAGTCCTAGACAATGTGGAAGACAAGAAAGAACACAACTAACCTAGTAAAATGGTAAATTGACCCTAGAATACAAAAATGACAAATCGACTTGATGATAAATAAAATATAAGTAAAAGTACAAGCTGAACTAATTGTGGAAATTTCTATTCAACTAAAGAATATAGATGGAAATGTTCTCACACTTCATTTAACATGCTCACACACACTTCTCTCTCACACATACAAGTGTGAATCATCTAGTTGGGTTTTCCAAGATCAAAAGGAGAAATATTTGGGGTTCTCTTATTCGATTGAAGACTTGCTACCATTATTAGGGTTTCTTGTGGAAGGAGAGCACATCCTTGTGCTAGGGATTAATATTCATGATTGATATTGTTCTTTTATTGGATTGATTTTCTTATCAGAAAAGTTTGTTGGGTTTTCTCCCTTTTGGGTTTCCCAGGATAAAATCTTTATGTCTATTATGCACGGTTATCTTTCAGAGATCCTTGATTTTATTTCTACTGCAAATGAATAATGTTACAATTGTGGGATGAGTGTGAATAATGAAATAAAATTGAAAGAGATGAAAATTATACCACTGTAGATAAAAATATAACATTATAAGCTATTAAAGAAATCCCAATCTACAATCGTTCATTAAGGAGACCTGTATAAAAATACCAAGAAGAAAAAGGAAGGATCCTTTCACCATAAATGGAATAAGACAACTAGCTGACCTTATCATAGAAAAAAATCATAAACTAAAATACATTGATCTAGGTAGCCCCACAATAGAAGTACACATCAAAGGAAGTCTGATCCAAAAATATCCAGTGGATTTGGTTGTAGAAATGAATGTTATAACTAAAGATACCATGTTGAGATTGAACATTCAAAACTTACTGAGGCATGCCACCATTTCTTTACAATTAGTATATATTTTCATAATCTTCTCTAGAACAAAAAGGTCTTAGATGAAAACTTTGGTTGGGGCATTTGAGACAAGTTGGCATATTGAAAAGCTCAAAGAGGAAATATGCCAGTATGTAAAAGACAAAATTGGTAGAGCTCAAGGCATTAATATGGGAAAATGAAGAATCCGTTGAAAAATTGTTGATTGAAGAAATTTTCACTAGATTTGGAATTCGAAGAGAAATTCTCACTGATAGGGGAGCTCAATTCACCTTAAATTTGATATAATATGTCTTGAAACAAGATAAGGAAAAACATAGACAATTAGCTTCTTATCACCCATAGGAAAATGGTCAAGTTGAAGCGATCAATAGAGAGATAGAAAAAATATGGACCAAGACAATCAAGATTCACATGAGGGATTGAGCCAATCAGATTCATGAATCTGCATGGGAATATAACACTACATGGAATACCACCATAGGTTTCACTCCCTATGAATTGCTATACGATAAGAAAATCATGTTTCCCAATGATTTTGAACATAAAACATTAAGAACATAAGTAGATGTTAACATAGATTTTTCAATATATCAGAATAAAACACTACTATAAATTAGTCATCTAGATGAGCTTAAGTAGAAATACCTACATCACACAAATCAAATCCAACATTAGAGAAATCATGGCATAACAAGTACATAAAAATGAAAGACCTCAAAGAAGGAGTTTGGGATACTCTCTATGATTCAAGGTTTAAATACTTTAAAGAGAAACATATGACTAGATGGTTAGGACCCTACCAAATTGAGATAATATATGATAATGGATCAATGAGAATAAGAACAATAGATGAATATAAAGTCCCAATGTTGGTCAATGTGCATATACTTAAGCTTTACAAGAAGCCCCTAACTAAGGTAGAGTTCACTAAAACCCTGAAGGAAATAAATTTGAGTTTGATACAAGGAAAAAATACCCCATCTTCATCTTAACTATATTTGGAATAAAAAGGTAAAAAGGAAAAAAGGAAAGAAGGAAAAATAAGAAAAAGATAATAAAAATTATTAGATGAAAAAATTATGTTGAGGCATCTGAGACAAGTTGGTAGATTGAAAACCTCAATGAGGTAGTCTACCAATCTAAAAAAAAAAGAATAAATTCTTATATGAAAAATCATGTTTATTCATCTAATATAGGTTGGCATATTGAAAAATTCAATGAGGTACTGTTAGTCCATAAAATAAAATAAATAAATAAGAGAAAAAATGACTACTCTTGTTGCTATAATACCTTTTGAGTGCAAATCATTCTTGCATGAATTAAACAATACATATGATACCATGAACAACACAACAATAGATTTAATCCTCACCATTAGGAGTGCAGTATTCAATGTAATCAACAAACTGTAAACCACTCAAGAAACACAATGTTCACCTAGAAAAATGCACCTACAATATTTATACAATTTGTAGGATTTTTACAAACTACTAGAAATTTCTACATCTAGTATGCATTCCATAAAAAATCATCAATCAACTTGTGCTTCTATGTTAGGATTATTAATCCTCCCTTGTCCAAATTTGGTCATATGTCTAAATCAAGAGTCATGTCTAAATCGGGAGTCCATCCAGTCTATTTATAGTCATTAGCACCATTGGTTAAACTTAACCTAATTGGGGCACATGTTTCAGTTACCAAAGTGTGGGGAACACTAATTGAGGCTCACTGCCACTTATTGCACTTGATTGCATAAGTTTAGGAGTCTCCTAGATCAATCCCTACAATTTAGGAAGCAACTGGGAGTGCCGAAACCAACCAAGGTCAGTTAACTTCAGTTGGTG